>JBBPOI010000274.1:0-18047 GCA_038091355.1 Phylloboletellus chloephorus | reverse complement strand
GCATCTACCCGAAGATACTCAATGTGGTTGTAAGGTAGAGGGTCCTCGGCGAGGATTCCTGCTCATGAGTTAAACTACCCGATGAGATCAGATACTTTCTCGGCGTTGTAGGCAAGTCGAACTCACTGCGGTCAAGTAAGACTCTGCTACTGTACGCGCTCGAGCGTTGAGACTGAGCTTCATCTCGCTTATTTCTCTATCTACTTCTTCCATGAATCTGCGGATGGGGAGACATCACATCTGGGTACAACAGAGGGGGGAAGGATACCTACTGTATGATGAAATCGACGACCTTGTGCTTGAGCATCGTTTCCGAATGAACATTGGTGATCAAGAACGAGATATCGTAACCCTTTGAGGCATCAGCGTTCCCCCGATCGCGGCACATTGACATGACCTACCGGGACAGGTTTCCTGCGCAGGACGACGAAGCTCTCCGCGCGCTGCATCATGAAGCGCGTGAATTTGTGGCACAGGATGCGTTCGATCTCGTCTGCCTGTTTGATCTTGATGCTCATCCGTATCGAGTTGACGGAGGGCTCGATGAGGACGCGCTCGTTCTCATTGCGCGATATCGTAAGGGGATTGAGGAGGACCTCCTTGGATCCGCTGGCACGCGGCGCGTCGGTATCGACGGGCGATCATCGGAAAGCGTACGTACCGTGCCTCGATCTCTGGTTTATTGTGCCGCTCGACGACCTGCGTGCTCTTCCATCAACGACGGACCGCGAGGACGACGATGAACGGACCTGGGAGGAAAAGTTCTCGAGCGTGAGCGCCGCTGTGAGCGACGACCTGACTGCGGCAAGATACGGTCTGAGGACGTTGGACTGTCGAACGGATGAGCCCTCTGCAGCGCACTCGGCGTCGAGCACTGACCATGGCGACGACGAGCAGACCTGCAGCACCAGCGGGGTTTCAATTCGGGGACAAACTCGAACATCCACCATGGTCGTCGCCATCGCACCTTGGTACGCGTCGTGCTCGCCCTTGTCGGTGCCGCTGACCGCGTCCGTGCAGGAGCATCGTGCTCAATCCCGGAGACGCAGAGGTCATCGTCCCGCAGGGCGACCTCCAGATAAAAAATGCAGCCCTCCCCGACGAGCTGCGAGACAACGCCGCGCGGACGTCCGTCAAGCTCACCTACCAGAGGCTCGCCTCGCTTGAAGACGAGGATGACGAGGACGAGGTCAAGGACGAGCCCCCCAAAGGCCCCGCGGTGACCACCGTCCTCTGTTCCCTCACCCCTGGCAAAGTACGCGTGCTCGCTTTCCAACACACCCCGAGACGCGTCTGACGTGTGTGCCAGATCGAGCAATCTGCTTGTGAAATCATCCTCGAGCAAGACATGGAGTACATCCTCGAGGCTGTCGGCAAAAAGTGAGCGCGCGACGGTCCCGCCTATTTGTAGAACTAACGGCGTGTCTCGTCCTTGACAGCACGATCCATCTATACGGCAACTACATTGGTATGCTATGACACGCTTTAGTTCCGTGCTTTCCTCACTCGGTGCTTGATCACTAGACCAGGCTCCCGTCGACCAACCACCCCTCGGATCTGATGTGGACTCGGACGAGGAGGACGCATACAACCTTGGCGAGGTCAGCTCGGACGTTGAAGTTGAAGTCGACGCTGACGAAGCTGACGTTCATGACGATGACGCCGAGTGAGTTTGGATATTTGTAAGGCAGGGTCAACAGACTCGTCATACCGCTTTCCGCAGCCGCTTCGAAGAGATACAAGACGAGGAGAACGCGTCGCCCAAAAATCTCAAGCGTTCCCGTGAGGACGCCATGGATGCTGATGAGCTCGAGGAGAAATTGTCCAAGTCACAAAAGAAAAAACTTGCCAAGAAACTGAAGGCTGCAGATGGCAATGCTGTTCCCGCCCCTGCCGCGGAGAAAAAGGTGGAAGAGAAGAAGGAGAAGAAAGACAAGAAGGAGAAGGCGGAAAAGAAGAAGGAAAAGAGTGAGCAGAAGCACGACGAGAAGAAAGAAAAAGGTGAGAAGAAGGCCGAGCGCACCCTCGAGGGAGGTGTCAAGATCCGGGATTTCAAGGTTGGCACGGGCAAGATGGCGAAGAAGGGCGACAAGATTGAGATGCGGTACATTGGCAAGCTCGTGGATGGGAAAGTCTTTGACAAGAACACCAAAGGAAGGCCTGTAGGTGATACCTGTGCTCTGCTCCGAATGACTAATAAGTCTATGTCTAGTTCGCCTTCACACTCGGACAGGGTGATGTCATTAAAGGTAGGACACATCACTGGTATTCGAGACGTGGTGCGCTTATTGTGATGTCAGGTTGGGACATTGGCGTGAGCGGAATGCAAGTCGGAGGAGAACGCGAGATTGTGATTCCACCATCGATGGGATATGGCAACAAGAAAGTGTCGGACATTCCTCCCAACTCCACGCTGATGTTCGGTATGTCACGACGGATTGCGCGGAATGTATGACTGATGATGTCCGCCGCCAGAGGTGAAGCTTTTGGAGATCAAGTAAAATATGGTCCTCGTCGTCGTCTGAGGGCCACACGAGCGGTAGCCGTAGTTGCATCTATGTGGGCATCCATATATCAAACACGTCCTTGTGCTGTTTTGTTGCGTACAGTTGGACCCTGCATTGCATTGTCTGGTGTGCTCTGGCCGTGTGGATGCATTGCATCCTTGAGGACCCTCCACGTGCAGGGTGGAGGTCGAGGCAAAGTTTGGCGCGACGACCCATCCAGCCCACTCGTTGCCGCACGAAGCGCAGACGAGCATGACGATCCACTCTTGCTCGCAAGTTCACGCAAGTCGCTGCATTTGGGACGCGGACCGTGACGCGCAGGGAGGGGGATGTGGAAAAGCACCATGGCATGTGGAACTGACATGTCATACATTCAAGGGCGCACAACGTGTTCCTTGTTCATGACAGGCCAACGTGTCGTGTGGTCCGCAGCACCGAGTTGGTATCCCTCTCTCCCTCCCCAGGCCAGGCTGTGACCCCACCCACAAGAAAAACGCGTTGCACGGAAGGAAAAAGCGCAGATGGGATAATGTATTTCCATGCTTACATCCTCCGAAGCGCGTGCCGGGTGGAAAGTCGCCGTCTATGAATTCCCCCCCTGTGTGGTAAAGGAGTGGGAGGGGGTCCGGCTCTGTAGTGGCACCGCGGTGTGACCTGCGAGACGCACGGTACGGTGGTTCTTCGAGTTATTTCCCGCTGGGTGGGATCGGTGGGTCGCGACCTCAAGTCCGAGACGCTAAAAGGGCTGGGCCCCCTCGTGGACGATACATCTCCGCCCAAAAAATGGTTTGGCCGCGCCTGTGATCAGGCGTCTCAAGGGGCGGTTGAGCATGGTTGGTGAGAACCTGTCATGGTGCATGTGCGTTGACGTGAAGTCAGTGTGAGCGGGCCTTGGACACAACAGAAAACCAGATGCGCTAGAGGATGTCCCAACCTGCCAAAAATACTCCCGATTGTCCATGTATTTATTTTTCTTTTGGTTTCCCAAATCAGGACGCCAGACTCGGACAGTGTATTGGGAGTGGTGGCGATACAAGCCTGTCACCTCGGAATTCAGGGTGTAACAGTCAGCACTCGAGAATCGGAGGGCAGCTGCGTGCCAAGGGATGATGGCCCAGAGGTAGAGTGCGACCGGAAACGCAGGGTTGAGAGCACAGGGCGCTCGTTGCCGTGTAAAATGTACCTTTGCTTATGAATCTGTTCAACAGGTCGGACATGTTGTGTAGCCGTGGAGCAGTGTGTGGGCATGACCCAACACGAACAAAAAAGTATGTAGTGGTTTTTTTCGGAGAGCGGAAGAGGTGCATGGCAATGGTACGCTCGGGACAACACATCAGGAGACCGACAAATATGAGAAACGCAAACGCTCGCACCACACGTAGCTCAGGGAACCCGTTACAGCGCCGCTCATGAAAATGACTGGGCAAGAGCATATCGCTGCCTATGCCACACCATGGCAGAAAGAGGGTGGCTTGAATGCGTGGATGTCAAAACTCGGCAAAGCCACTCGTACCTTTGGTCTGAGTACGATCATACAGATCATCACGGATCATAGGAGGTGATGCACGAGGTCACTCGCCAGTGCAATAGCGAGACATCTTGTGGATCAGATGACAGAATATGAGTGGCTGGCCTCGGAGTTTCGCCTGCCGATCGGGAAAGAGATGGGAGGGTAGGGAAGAAGTGCATGACCGCACCTCTGCGAGAAAAAGACAGTTGAGCCTTTGAAACGAGAGCAGAAGACTCTCGTGTGTACTTGTGGAGGCAGGGCGACGGACTGAAAACTCAGATGGCAAGTTCAAGTCCCGAGACGACGAAAGGGAAAGGGCTGCGAATTTCATTTGGCCTGCAGAACATTTTCAAGACCCGCACTGGCGTGCCCCTGCAAGAAAAGGTAGCTTTTCCGGAATGAACAGACAGCCCAGGTGGCCGCTCGATATGTCAAAGATGTGGAATAATATAATTTATTTGCCGAACGCTTCACCAACGCAGATGGCTTTCCATCGCGATCGCGATGGGAGCTGATAAACATCAGCTAACACGCTCAAAACATCCTCGTGGCGGACCTCGGTGTGGGGCCGGGAGACCAGGTGAACTGACACGAGTACACGGGCCCAAGACTATAAAATGCCGCCGATGGTTAGCGTCAGCAGCCGATACCCTCCCGAGCATCTGCCTCCCTGGTTTCGCCAATGTGCTCCAGTGAGCGATCTCACCCAATGCAACTGGTGTTCAAATCCCTCTCTGGTGCGTACCTGCATCGCTGTCCACGCATTGCGTTATGGGAATGGACTCTGCGCGCACGCGCTCCCGTAGACTTTCAAGGGTGCCTGCGTGCTTTGAGATGTGTGCACGTGCTGCTGCATGGTCGGAGGCACTTCCTTCCCATTGTACTGCAGACATACGCCACTCTTTACTGGCACTTGTCCCAGTACATACCATGGGAATGGAAGAAGCCTCGGACCATGCCCTGTGGGTGCCAACATCGCAAGACCAGCGGCCTTGGGGAGTGTCCATACGCGGGATGTTTTTGAAGCCAAAGATACTCGCCGCCGTTGTGAGACGGGAGGCTAGTCCGAAGGACTGGCATTGCGTAGGAAGGCTGTGGTGTCCAGCTAATCACCCTTGAGCCATGCAGGTCATGCAGGGTCTGCGGATCTGTCGCAAAAGAACGTTGAGCCGTTCTGGTTGCCATTGCCGTCGACCTACACAGATCCACGCAGAGGTGCGACTGTGGCAGAAGAAGCTCTGACGTTGGAAACGGCGAAGTTGCGCTTCTCCGTAAATTTACTTGACCCTTGCTGTAATAAGGCTCGGTCGGCAACCGAACATGGTCACAAGAGTTTTGACAAGTCTTTCCAATGCATCGGCCTTTGCTGCACGATGATCTCCAAGGCAGAAGCGCCAGTCAGGGAGATCAATGTGCATCGGACTAGCAGATGCAGATGTCCATCGATTGGCTGCTACTCCGTCTGAGGTGGGAATCTCACTGGCGCCCGCTCATTTTCAGATTCTGACAAGGCCCTCGACATCACCAAGCGACAGTAATTCAACGGGTCGCTTCTCGGACTGCCTTTGCTCGCTTTCTGTGTAGATTCCAAGCCAGCATCCCTCTGATCCCGCACGCCAGTGATCCCACGTTCGCGATGCCTTGAAAGTCATCTTGTGCTTTCCAAACCCGGGTGATGCATCACGGCGCAGTGCTCTCGCCACCAATGCCATTCCGTTGCGAGGCCTGCGGCTGCGGAGAAAGATCTCGAGCCTCCCCTTCCCATTTCCTTGCGGCGACGTTCGACTCTCAACATCTGATCGGCCTGTACACGCGGCGAGGCGCGGAGGGTCGTCCCTTTTATCTGCTAAATTGCCAACCGACGCCCGCAGATCAGAATTGCCCCAGAATTCGCTGCTCCAGCTGCCTAGAGCATGCCAGGCTCGATTTGGAAGACGTGCCAACTCCGCGAGCGTTGTCTGCTGATCCAAGTCCGCCTTCGCGGAGGCGGAGTCAAAGTGATTTCCTACTTGCTGCGCCTCGCGACGGAACTCGGAGGTCCGACGGAGCTATCAAACGCGAGTGGATCGAAGCTAGGGGAGCGTCGAATGCTTTTCGTGAAATGCAGCTTGTATCCTTGCGCTGTTGTGCCGTGTTAAGATCCTTGGCATACAAAGCCATTCATTCCTTTTGAAACTATCTTCCACTGATTATAGCACCACCGCGACATTGCGAGCTCCAGGGACGCAATTATGTTGGGCGACTGTATATGGCCGTTGTTCTGTGCAAAACTTTTCAAGTAATGCCACTGACCATCCATTAGTGCCGCACGCTCTTCAGAAATTTGGTAGCGATCTGGAGCAGCTTTGTGTGCGGGATGCCTGTCAGTGAATCGAATAATCGGTCACTGCGTTTCCAACCATCCTACGGACCCCTTGCGCCTTCTACGAAAGCGCGCATTTCGCGATGAGTAACTATGATTTTTCACCTACTGTACTGACGAGCTCTGTCACGGTGAATACACTAGCCCGGTACCCGGTCGTCATATCCCACCACCGATAGTACGGCCCCCTTATAGACAGCTTCAAACTTGTCATTGTCGCAAGTGGAACCTCACACGCTTCTGTGGGCGAGATCTTCGACCATCTGTTCAGTTATAATCTGCGAGCGACCCTGTTTCGACGTTCAGAGCTCCGCGATTGAGAGAATGGCGAGGAATGTCTTACTTCCCGTCATAAACGATAAACCTCAGGCTTTCCTTCACCAGCACCTATCGAGTGGCGCATCAAGTTGCGTTCGCTGCGTTTCATTTTATTTCAGCAAACGGGCCAACTCTTCCATGACGCGACGAGTGAAAATGATGAGGATCCCACATGCTCACTCAAGGCCACTATCTGCATCGAGCAAAGTAAGTCATCATTCGCAAGCCTTGACTCCGCAAGTAGAGTCGGTCCGTCGGGTAAGTATACATTATTGCCGGTAGCTAGAGCACCCAAATAACGACAGGCCAGATACCCTGCTATACAGGTCACGGGCGCTTAGGCCCAGTGGCCAGGTACCACAGGGTGTGAAGAAGACAAGCCGCCGTCTACCGCCATGTTCTGTCCATTGACATAACTTGCCTCGTCTTTAATGCATGGCAGTTCAGTCCTGAAGCGCCCAGAAACGGATCCGAGCCTCACCTGATGCCAAGAATAGCGCCATCTGTGCAATTTCTATGTCGCGTGGTCAGTAACATTGTTCAGGATGCCAGCACGAAATACGTACCCTGCGCGACACCGTACCTGCCCATGGGATTCAATTGTCCGACCTTGCCTGCGTTACCCCGTTCACGAGCGGCATCGAATATGTCCTTCGTCATGTTTGTCTCGATCAAGCCAGGGCAGATCGAGTTTACGCGAATGTCGGTCTTCTGTAATTGGTATACACTCGTTTTTGCGATCGAGTTAACGCTATAGTAGGGATAAGATCGTTGTATGAGGGGAAAGGCGCAACGGCCTCACGCAGCTTTACTTGCACTGTCTGGGTTACCATTAACATCATATATGTAGTATAAAGAAGAAGGACTTGCAATCAATTGGTCCCGCGCCTGAGCGCAGTCCAGCAACTATCAAAGCGGGTTCATAAACAGACGAGTTGAAAAACAGCGGGGGACAAACTGGAAGCGGTCATTATAATACTGCCTCCACTCAACGTCTTGCCGCTCGAAGGATTCACGCGCATCATAGCATGTGAGCCATATTTGACCGCTAAGAAGCACCTACGGAACAAGCGCCAATTAAAGCAGAGGAAGGTGTTCCTAGGGACGTGCCTCCACTTACGAAAGAGTGTTGATTCGCACAGTCTCCATAAAAGTCTCCGCGGTCGTGTCTTGAAGTCCCGCGCTGGTCGATACTCCGGCCTAGTGTGGCGTCAGTTGGCACTAGGGGTAGAATATCTGGAGAGAAGGGACGGGCATTCGCAAAGAAGACATCCAGCTGGCCCTCCTCGTCGACTGCCTGCTTGCACACCGCAGCTATTGCAGCAGCATCGGCAGCATCAGCTTGGATGGTTGTGACCTGTACAGCTGGGTAAGCGGGTGTAAATTGAGTCCACCTCGTATCTAACCTTTACGCCTGGGTACGCGCATTCGATCGTCGACTTAAGGTCCGGTAGATTGTCTGGGGCGAAATCCATCAAATAAAGGTGTCGTGCACCTAAGAAACGACATCGTTGATTAGCACTGCCGCAGAGGAGAAGGACGAGGATGCGGACCTTCATGGGCGAAGAGGATGGCGGAGGCACGGCTGAGCAATTGGGACATACGGGGGGCGTAAGTAGACAGCAAGCGGTCAACACCGCTGAACATCACCCAATGCCATGCAATGAGCCCACACCGGTAACGATGCAGACCTTGCCGTCGAGTCGGTGTCCGCGAGGAGAAGTCTTGAGGTGCGACTGGATCTGCGCAATGCGCGTGAGCGTTCGCTGGTAGTGCTCTGCAGCGGTGGGCTTGGATCCTCTGATAGCACTCGGGCTGCCGTTCGCCATGTCGGACGCAACAAGTTCTGGACAAGAAAAGGATAGTGGGATTTGTACAGCGACAGACGGCAAAAATACACTGCGAGTCTACAAGAAAGCGTGGAGATCAAACTGTACATCTACTAGTACTAGTATCTGTGGGGAGGGTATGGATAGCCATTGTTGTCCGGGTATGGTGGGATGCTATGGAGGATTTGCGCAGGATAACCCAGCGCAGGTCGGGCTTGACAAGGATCCGTTGCATAGCCGTAGGAATCCTGGTGTACCACAGGCTGTTGCACATATACCTGGCTGCCGTATGGATACGTCGGCAGGGGACCTGGCACCTGGCGTGGATACTCGACGACGTGGACGGAAAACTCGGCAGCACATGGCGATTGATCGGACAGGGCGGGGGAGGAAGACGCGGTGTACGACACAGGCGAGTCGTAGAACTCAGAGGGGACCGAACTCATGTCGGTCCAGTCTGTGCTTGGGGTGTCGGGATGGGACGAGGTCGAATGCCCAGAACATTGCGGGAAGACACGAGGCCGTCTGTCTGCATCATAAAGCCGATCACGAATAGCGCGCCCGGGGAAAGGAGTGGTGTGTTGCTCATCAAATGAGCTTGTCGAAGGGGGATCTTGCCTTCCAGAGGGAATGTGGCTGCACTTTGGGTCGAAGGACAGGAGGGGCTTGGTAGGCAAAGCGCGCTTGCGCTTCTTCTGGGGCAGCGTTGGCTGTTTCTTTTCCCTGTCATGGAGAAGGGGCTCGCGGGTGAGAAGAGGTCTGGTCTCCCTGGGCATCTGTGCAGAGGCACGGTTGGAAGGAGGACCAAGGAGGAGGATGGGACACATACGGGGGGGAGATGCTGGGATAGTGAGAGATGAGATGGACATGGCCTCGTCAGTCGCAGCGATATAGATATATACCAGGCTGTGGGCATCCATGGCGAAACGCACCAGCCTGGTGAGTGTGATCATCAAGCTCGGTTTGGCACTCCGCGTCTGCCTACGCTTCGTCCGCTACCACATCCACAAGCACAGCGGCCACCAACCACTTTCGAGCTGAAACATGTCGTCTAGCATAGAACTCATCAACCCAAAAGCTGAGAGCGTCCGTCGCGCTGCCGCACTGCAGGTATTTCATCTCCCCGGCGTGTTCTGCTCGTCTGCATCCTCCCTCCAGGTCAACACAACAGGTGCGATGGGTCTCGCAAGTGTCGTCAAGGGCAATCTCGGTAAGCCTCATCGCCCTCCCTCCGCTCGCCATCGAATCTGCCTCAGGTCCGAGAGGTACCCTCAAGATGCTCGTGGACGGTGCCGGCCAGATCAAGATGACCAAAGACGGCAAAGTGCTGCTCTCCGAGATGCAGATACAGAACCCGACAGCCGCCATGATCGCCCGCACTGCGGTTGCCCAGGACGATCAAGTCGGCGATGGCACCACCTCCGTCGTGCTCCTCGTAGGAGAGTTGCTCAAGCAAGCAGATCGCTACATCTCAGAAGGCGTGCACCCTACCGTCATAGGCGACGGCTTTGATCTCGCCAAGAAAGAGGCTTTAGCCGTCTGTGTCCGATCCTTGCCCTTCCCGCCTAGTGTTGACGCAACCTGCAGTTTCTCGACACGTTCAGGCGGCCATCCAAGTTGGATAGGCCTACCCTCATTAATGTTGCACACACTTCGCTTGCAACCAAGCTGCACGCCTCGCTAGCGAAGCAGCTCGCAGCTGACGTTGTAGACGCCGTGCTCACCATCAGGCCACCACCGCCCCTCAAAGGCGCGTATTTAATCTAAGAAACAGGGTCTCCACGCTAACAGTTTGCTACAGCAGCCAAAGATCAATGGAGAGACCCTATTGATCTCCACATGGTTGAAATTATGAAAATGCAGCACCGCACAGCGTCAGAAACTCAGCTTGTGCGCGGTTTGGTCATGGATCACGGCGCAAGACACCCGGATATGCCAAAACGCGTCGACAACGCATACGTGCTGACGTTGAATGTCAGCCTTGAATACGAGAAGACGTACGTCCACCACCACTTCCCCCAACTCTAAATTCACACTACCTTAGGGAGGTCAATTCTGGCTTCTTTTATTCGTCGGCAGAGCAGCGCGAGAAGCTCGTCGAGTCTGAGCGACGTTTCGTTGACGCCAAGGTCAAAAAAATCGTTGAGCTCAAGAATCTCGTCTGCGACCAAGCTGTCGGTGGTCCCGAGAAACCGAAGAATTTCGTCGTTATTAATCAGAAAGGAATCGACCCGCTCAGTCTCGACATTCTGGCGAAAAATGGCATTTTGGCCCTGCGGCGTGCCAAGCGACGCAACATGGAGCGGTACGACTCCAACATTACACGTAATACGATGGTCATTCATCGCATACTTATCACAGGTTGCAGCTTATTTGTGGAGGCATAGCGCAAAACTCCGTCGATGACCTCTCTCCAGACATTCTCGGCTGGGCTGGTCTCGTCTATGAACACACTCTAGGAGAGGAAAAATTCACATTCCTCGAGGATGTCAAGGACCCTAAGAGTGTGACGCTACTGATCAAGGGCCCCAACGCTCACACGATCCAGCAAATTCAGGATGCGCTACGCGACGGACTGCGTGCCGTCAAGAATGCGCTCGAAGACGAGTGCCTGATTCCTGGCGCCGGGGCATTCGAAGTCGCGTGCGCTGCGCATCTCAGTGGGTCAATCAAAAAGGCTGCCAAGGGACGGGTCAAGATGGGCGTACAGGCCTTTGCAGATGCATTGTTGATCATCCCAAAAACGCTCGCTCAGAACGGTGGCTTCGATGTTCAGGACGTCGTGGTGGCCCTACAGGTGTGTCCCTTGTTTTTTTATATATCACAGTGATGAGATCGCCTTGAATGCTCAGTTTGATTCATTAGGATGAGCAATCGGAAGGAAACGTCGTTGGAGTTGACCTCCAGTCTGGCGAGCCGTTCGACCCTACGCTCGAGGGTGTCTGGGACAATTATAGGGTGAAACGGCAGATGTTGAACTCTTGGTGAGGATATTCGCCAATGCCCTCCTGCCCTGAAATTGTGCTCATTTATTGTACGCAGCTCCGTCATCGCGGTAAACTTGCTGTCCACAGATGAAATCCTGCGGGCTGGTCGGAGCTCGCTCAAGCCTGATGGACAGTCGTGATGGACAGCGAGCGTCGCATGTACAGTCCTGTCGTCTCCTGATTCATGTTCAATGACCCCGTCGAACAGCATTCGTAACTATGAACATTAACACCTACTTCGTGCCTACAATATCTGAAGTATGGGCTGACAACGAAAAGAAAACCTCATAATTTATTGCTATGACACGCTTGGGTGGGGCAAAGGAGTGGACCAGTTTGCGAGGGGAATAAAATACACCGAGGGATGCTTGGATGCGAGGTGCGAGGTCAATCGGACAGTATATCTGATGCAGAGTCCCACCCAGCATGAACGAGATGTGTCGGTGAGGCCAACTCATCGCCACGGAAAGTAGCAGACTTCCTCAGGTAATGGGACATGGGTGTCGCCTGAGCATTTTTCCAGGGCACCACTGCTGGAAGCTCTGTGGTGTATGTCACGCGGAGATGAGAAAGCTGGTCTTCATTTGGGCATCCTTCATGGCTCTCTGGGGTTTCTACGAGGAGCCCCTCTACAGCGCGGTCGTCGTCGGAGTTTGCACTCTCAAATGTCTGTTCACCAGGGAACGCCGTGCGACGTCTCAAAACATACTCCGACAAGTCCTCTACCTGCGAGGGCGCTCAATGCTATGATATGAAAGGGCCAAGAAAACCATACGCACGGCTTCATATGCTGTTTCTGACAATGTCTGAGCAGCAACATTGACTTTCGCGGACTTGTGCGGTGACACTGATCGACCAGCAAGTGTTGTCCGTGTACTCAACGCGGATGATATCTCAGATCGCGAGGCGGCCATAGATAAATTACTCTCGTCAGGAAGCGAAGACCTCGGTCGTAATCTCTGGCTCCGACGGGTCCCAGTCCCTGATTCTAACGGTGACTTGGTGGTTGAAGACCACCGTCGCCTGGCAAAGTTAATTGGGGATGGCTTGAACGTCATGATAGTGGAGATGCTAGAACGGCGTAGCGTTGGGAGATGTGGAGCAGCGGCCTCAAATTTGCTGTCGACTTTTGTCTTGCCTGGGAACAGAAACTGGTCTGGACCAAGAATGGGCAGTCGGGTGTGATCTTGAGGAGTGACAGGTCCGTTGCTTTCGCTCTCTATGGTAGGGAGGGAACCCTCAGCGTCTTCATCATCTGGGGATGAGTCTTCGGGTGGAGGAGGAGCCCACGTCCTGCGAGCGAAACTCGTGGGGTTAGGTCGACATAGGAGACTACCGTTCAAGCCCTTGAACCTTAATGAGGATGAACCGCTGGGATTGTGCGGAACCTGGTCTTCATCTCCGTCCCCTGGACGCAGACTGCTCCGCAGTTTCTTACTTGGACGCGGCGACTCGTCAGGAGCGATAGAGCGCCCGCGTTTCCCGCCAGCAAGAAAAGTCAAGTCCTCAGCCTCGTCGTTGGTTTTAAGCTGCTCCTGCTTGTCCACTAGCCAACGTTTCACCATTGCCCTCTGCAGGACCCTCTGCGCACGGGTCTCGCTATTTCGCAGGGCACTAACTTTCTTCCTCACGAATCTGCCATTGGTAGTAGCTTTCTTTCCGAAACGACCATTAGAATCTCTGGGCTGAAACTTGACGGCCAGCGATTTGGGCTTGAGATTGCCTCGTGAGGACGATGGGGACGATGGGCCGGCAGGTTCGCTCCTCGATTTCACGCTCGCAGGCGAGGAGACGCGAGGCCGTACTATCTTAACAGGTGTAGAGGCTCGCGACTTTGAAGGCGGCGGTGGACGGGGTTGTTGGGGAGATGTTTTACGGGGTCTGCCTCGTTTGCGTTTAGGAACCTCCTCCGGTAAAGGATATTTGCGAGGACGACCCCGTTTCCGCTTGGGAGGCAACAAGAGCTCCTTAGCTTTGTCCGACATCTCCACAACAGGTCCCTGCTCAATCCTCCGTCTCTTCGTTGGCCGCTCCTCGCTGCTAAATGCATGCTTGGGCTCCACAGCAGAAACGGTCTTTTGGGTAAGTCGTCGAGAAGAAGACTCTCCATCATCTCGGGGAACGGAAGTAATGACCTGACTTGTTAAACGAGCAGGCCACGGCTGGGAATAAATAGCAAAATGTCGCATGCATCTGGGGCAAAAGTAAAACGACACACAACATGAGAGAAGGTCTCTTCTGAATGAGTGGGAAGCTCGACATACCGAGGACACCCTTGCAGCTCCTTGCGCTTCTTGCCTCGCCGCGGTGTCGTGTCGAGATTAAGACCCCAAACTATTTTATTGTCGACGGAAATCATTGGCAGAACGTTATGGCATGTTACGCAGGTAGGTAACGGTTGTCCATCCGGCCCCACAGGCGTAATCTGTTTGGCAACACTCAAAGACTCGGTCCTATCGACATGCAATGGGGGACGGGTGCGCAGGATTCGTGCTTCGGGTTCCTCCTTGATTGGGATTCTCTCCTTCTCGTTCATATTAATAGGAGTCGATAGCCTGCTTGCACTTCGTCTTGTGCTACGAAACGGCAGTTGTGGAGCGTCAGATGGCGTAGGAGTGAGGGATTTCGTAGAAACCTGGGGCGTAGCAGCAGCAGAAGTTTTCTCCCACTGTGTGGACCTGAGTGGGGCCTTCGTGCCATCGGACAACTCAAAGCGACGGCTGACAGGTGGGACAGAGCTGTTGAAAACGAACTAAGTGTCGGAATACTAGCAGTCAATGCATCGCTGACAAACCTCGAGGCTGATCTTCGCGATGCTGATCGAAGAACAGATAAGGACTCCCCTCCCAACTCCAAGTCAAGCTCGGTGACTTCCGGAGCATTTGCAAGTGGCTTGTTTCCCTCTTTCTCCTCGTCATCACTTTCGTCTGAATCGTCGTCCTGTTCCTGGATAATAGCATATACTCCGCGGCGAGTTCTACGCTCGTTCACGTTGCCTAATGCAGTTGGCACAGGCCCGGAATCGCTGAGATCATCGTCCGATGCTCCGGCGTCCGATTCACGGCCGGAAGCCTCGCCTTCAGGTCCGTAACCTCCTCGGCCCTTCTTCTCGCACGTTTCACATAGGCAGTATCGGTTCTTGCTGCCAACTAAAGGGCTAAATCAGGTGTAGCGCGTAGAACAACTTTGCTGGGACTGACAGTAACCATCACCATAATGTGCTGTGATTTCTTCGCCGATGGCGATATGCCGGAGCACGCGGAAAGTGATGTATTTGCCTTCCCGAAACAACTCACAGTTGTTGTCGCAATCGTGCTGTTGAAAACGTGCGATGAGTCGACGCTCAAGGAGGCCATCGTGACTTACGTTTACAAATCGAGCGGGGCCCAAAAATAGATGATTTTTCTTCATCTGACGAGAATGGATCACACTAAAGTCCCGTCTGATGTCAAGATTTCTCAGGTCTGTCCGCTTGAGCTCCCGATCCTCCTCCTTTGATAAATGCGCCATGGAGCCCTTCAATTCCGCGATAACCATGCCCGGAGACAGGGGACGTGTGGCAAGGATGCACAATTCCGACTTCCCGGTCTTGTGGGAGTACCTTGATGTATGGGCTATCTCAATACAACCTCCAGGGTGGTATAATTCGAAATATCGCGATGCATGTCTGTGGCGAACCGAACTTCAGGCTTTGTTAGCGAAACAGCATGGTCGTACACACGTGGTGAACGCATTAATCTGCTTTTGTGTGTACGGCTTGAGGTAGTAACGAACGGGCTGAAGACTAGAAATATGCGACGTTGAGAGATGGCCGTAAATCCATAGGAACACGGAAACACGGACGCGAGGAGCTCGTCCACTGCTTGACGCACACCGTTTTGAGGAACACACTTGCTTTCGACGAGCTAGGAAGCAAAAAAGCCATGTACCGGATTGGTTTGATACATGCATGTCATGGGGTGAGTATCACAACGAGAGGGAAGGCGGAGGCGACTCACGCGTCTAACAATTGCCATGAGATCGCTGGCAGGAACCTTTGGAAGTCTGCGGGAAGGATCCATCTTGTGCACGCAGAGAGGCACATTTCCGGTGCCAAGCTTCTCGACCAGAAGGTGACTGAGAAAGTCGTCGTCCCTGGAGAGGTCACGCATGTTCATGATTTTGGTGGGTCGCCATGTCAAAGGGGCCGCTTGAGCGAGACCCAATGAGTAGGGACCTGCCGCGGATGTCGAGGGCATCGAGCTCGACAACGAGGACGACGGGCGCGTTCTGGGGGATACGAGAAAAGCTAAAAAGATGACGCGAAAAGGTAGAGGAAGAGGAAGAGGAAGAACTTGAACGCTCTGAACCGCCAAGTGCGTCACGGCATTCCTGGTTGGCATCGATTATATAATCAATCAAGGTACATGCACAAGTCAAGTGAGCTGGAAAAACGCGCGGTGTGGTCACCGCTGCAGACGATGCGATGACATGGACATGGGTTGCATTGGGCCACGGCAGCATGGTAGAATGGAAAACAACATGGGTCGTCATATACTAAGCGGTACGGGTTATTTTTCGGCCATGTCCCACCGAAAGCAGGTGCTCAGGCATCACGACCCGGCGAAGGAGGCAAAGTGGCAATCGACGGGCTTATGCATTGTGTGCGTGCTTCTGCTTGCCAGACCGCAGCTTCCTGACGTAGAACTGAAGCATTGATGTCAACACCGCAGCGAGACAACCGAACCCTCCAAACTTACTTCGAGCTCCTTACCCTCCAGGATGTACCCATCAGCGCGCCCGGACTGCCCTGGTCTGCTGGAGATTGCAGCATACAGACGACCAGCGACGAATTGTTGCTCCAACAGAGGGTCGATCTTAGCGTCTGAGAACACATCAGCATTCCCTACACCAGTGCTGACGAAACATCAACATCACCTTTCTTCCTCTCCTCCAAGGTGCGTTGCACGTGCTTGGATTTTTTGGCAGGTTCTTCACCGGCGGCCTGTGCCTTGGCAGCACCTTTCTTGGTGATGGGTTGTGCGTACTGGACTCACCACAGGTTTTCAACTATACAGACATACAGGAATGTCACTACTCACGTGAGCCTCGTACCATTGTCTGAAGGGGGTCGCATCTACTTGGATGATAGCACCCTTGACGAGGGTGTTGGTACGGACCAACTCGTTGTTGGACGCATTGTACACCTGAATCCCCCAATCAAAGTGAGCATCCTGAAAAGCAATGACCCCGACACCAGTGAATTCTGCACTCACGACACCGATGATGCGGGTTTTCCTGGTGGTATGCTCGGAGGCCCAGGCAAAGTTACCCGCATCGAGACGGAGAGCGCGGTACTTGAGGTTACCGCCACGAACGCGCACGGTGTGGATACGCTTGGAGCCGAGCTTGGTGTTGGCAGGTTGACGACCGAGCTCGAACTTTCTCTTCTTGCGGTAATGGGCACGTTGGGCACCTGTTGCGGAGCGCTTGTGCCGGGACGAGCGTGATATGCCTTTGCGGATATGATATGGTCAGAAGAGGGCAATGATACGGGGCAGCACTTACCCATGTCGACGAGCCTTGAGGATGGGAGGCGCGACTAAGGTTTCGATGATAGCACTCGAAATCAAGGTTTGACGAATTCGAACTCAGACGGACAATGCCGATCCGTGTGGCTGGTGATTCTCACTGCTGGCTGTTGTGCGGGAGGTGCATTCCTATGAGAGATTCCGCACACCCAAGTAGCGGAGGCCCTGGATCCTCAATGTGTTTTGTTTCCCCCTTGCATTTCATCAACAAAGTGAGTAACCAAAGATGGCTACCCACAGGTGTGTCTCATGCAAAGAGTGCCCTCGAAGTCAAGGTCGAACACACAAGGGTAGATGTCCCCTTGCTACTCATGACATCCTTCAACATGTATGAAGACACAGTGCTCATCAACCAGAAATACGTCGGTATGTTAACAGCCTTCAATCAGTCAAGGTATCCACACATTTGGAATGACACTCTGCAGCTTTGTATAACAAGTCCTAAGACAATGTCACCACAGGGACTCTACTATCTATGTTACGGATGGTACATTTTATCATGATTTTTCCTCATTTTTCCGAATACTTTTATTCACTTGCACAATCTAGCGCTAGATTGTGCACCACTCAAATATTTTTATTCACTTGATCAGGAATCTTCCCTGGATCTTCCCTTATGCTCACACAGCTTTCCTTTCATCCGTGCTGTGCACGGCTATGTTTCATTTACTGAGATCGTGGTAAAATCTCGTACATGCGTATACCTCATGCCTTTCATTTCCGGTGATGCAACTTTAATGCCTCACCTGCTACATGCACTTTTAATCTCCGTCAGGGCTATGCCACAGCCTCAGGGCTGTTCTGCCACCGCCTCATGTACACTTCATGTTTTTAATTTCCGCCCCACAGCCTTGTGGGCTATGTACCTCTTTATAGTAATATTAACCAAACATGTACATACAGTAGAATAGTATATAAGGCCCAAGGCGCCGCCAGAGAACTTCAGTCAAGTTCTCTTGGTCTT
>JBBPOI010000273.1:0-18052 GCA_038091355.1 Phylloboletellus chloephorus | reverse complement strand
CCCACCCGCCCCCGCGGCGGCGCATTCATCCATCCACCGCAGCAAGCCAAGCTATCCTCGCCAAGATACCGCCCACCGACGGCAAACTCACCTATGTATGGGACAAATACCTCTTCCACTACATCTCCGAAGGCGGCTTCGTCTACCTCGTCATGGCCGACGACGCTGCCGGACGGTAAGCATCCCGTCCCTCCCATTGCTCGAACCAGGCCCGCATCCCTCATCCTCAATCTCCCTGCAGGAAGATGCCCTTTGCGTTTCTCGCGGATTTGCAGCAGAGGGTCAGTCTCTCTCGTTCTTTTTTGGATTCGCGGCGTGATGTGTGTTGGCGCAGTTCACGGACCTTCCGTCCTCGTCCTCGGCCCTCCTCCTCACCTCCACCCCCGCATACGGCTTGCAACGCGCTTTCGCGCCGACCATCGCAGCCCTCATGCACACCTACAACACCTCCCCGCCCCTCGACGAGGTCTCCCGCGCCCAATCGGAGCTCAACCAGGTGAAGGACATCATGGTCAAGAACGTCGAGCAGATCCTCAGCCGCGGCGAACGCATCGAGCTCCTCGTCGACAAGACCGACACCATGGCCACCCAGACCACCGCCTTCCGACGCGGTGCCCGCACGGTGCGCCACCGCATGTGGTGGAGGAACAGCAAGATCATGGCGCTCTTCGTGCTGCTCGCCCTGCTGCTCTTGTATATATTGGTCGCTCAGTTCTGTGGAGCCGCGCTGCGCTGCACAGCCTGACTTTTTTCTTCTCCCATTGTAGCACTGTAACGGTCCGTGCTGATGTATCCCATTGCAATATGATTGATTGCTTGCATACTGCTAAAGCGTACATGCAGGGCTACATACACACGACCGCGACATGGCGAATACATTACATACATTACTCGAAGCGACATGGGGTTGAATGCGTCTAAAATGTCCCAAATCCAAAAATGTCGACAAGGAACACGGACGACGGAACCCGCAGGCTAGGCGAACGTCTCGGCAGATGCGGGACACGTCGCCATCGCCTTCGCCTTCGTCTTCCCCGGGCCGCCACCACTAGACTTGCGACGCGTCAGAGTCGGACGACCCGCCTCAGCCAGGACGTTCGTGGCATCCTTGAGCGAGCTCGACAGAGCCGGCGTCTCGCGCAGACGCCGCCGTTCCCTCTCTAGCCTCTCCAGCCTCTCCTTCTCCAGCTGCATCGCAACGTCGCTCGCGCGAACGAGAGGCGGTCTCCGGTCAGGCGCGCAATGCAGCTCGTCCGCGTAATGAACGACCAACGTCGACGACGAGCCGGGATGCTGGGCCGTGGAGGACGGGCGAGACGGCGTCGTCGTCGTCGTCGTCGTCGTCGTCAAACGCGAGGTGGGTCGTGGGAGCGTTGGCTCCGGAAAGTCGGCGCGGTGCTGCTGCTGCTGCATGTGTCCGTGGAGCGACGAGGCTGGTCTAGGACTGTCGAGGAGATCGTGCAGCTTCGAAAGGAGCTGGTCCTTCTCGTTCGAGTCCCGTCGTTTCAGCTCCGTCATCTCGCGCGCGCAGGACTCCTTGCTGGGTCGCGGACCTTGCGGTATCACCGAGCGATCCGTGGAATACCGACGGGCAGGAGATGCGGGTCGGCTCTTCATGACGACGTCGTCCCGTGGTCTAGAACTGGAGATGCCCGATGACCATAGATCGGCCGTAATCGACATGGCCATGGCGCTCGACTGGCGGGACGGTGGGGTCCGTGAAGGGATAGGTATGGGATCTGCTTTGTTAAGGTGCGGTTGGAGATGTGCAGGGAATGGATACGCCATTGCGGTGGCGACGCCGGCATCTTCAAGCTCAGATTCTGACTCGGGCTCCTCTTGGATGGGAGATTTAGCCCGCTTCGGCTTCGCCATCTCCTCCTGGTCAGAGTCGTCAGCAAGGGCCATCAAGGAGGGAGCGGTCGAAGCCAAAGGAGCAACGACTTCTGCAAGAGGTGAGAGACGAAAGTCATAGTCGTCGTCGATGACTTTGCCTTTGATTGTCTCCTCTTGAGACAAAGGCACGTCTTCGATGCCGGAACAAGGACGTTTTGGCTCGTTCCTGTAAAAGTATTGGAGCTCGACCACTCGAGAAGAAGGAACCGTCATCCCACTTGCACGGAGTCGATCGAGCTCTTCACGTAAAGACCGACACTCCTGATTCGCCGAGTCCAGCTGAGATTGGGTCTTAGGGGGGAGAAGGGGAAGATGAATGGAACTACTTACTTGGCTAGAACTAAGCCGTTAGCGCGACAGATAAGACCTCGTGACGGAAGGCCCACCCTTTCCAGAACCCGTTCATCTGATCATAGTGCGCCCTGAGACTTTTCTCGATGGCGAGGGCGGTCTCTTTCTCATCGCGGCTGGTGCGCTCCAAGTCCTCGTACTTGAGCTGAGCGGCGTCGAGTTCTGACGTCAAGCGATGGCGTATTTCGTCACGTGCAGTAGCGATTTCACGTAGCTGTTCGGCTTGGGCGATTAACTTTCTCTGGGCCTCCAGCAGGTTGTGTAGAAGGAGGCAGCTGACCCTGACGGGGGTATACTGGAGGACGGGAGGTTGGATCGGACATTGGGAGGCACTGCGAGAGCACGGACCTGGTTGCCCGGGAGCGACTTGTAGTACGCTCTGCATTGATCGATGACCGTCCGGATCTCGTTGACTTTGCCGCCTTGCTTGACGATGCGTGCGATGTCATCGAGGAGACGGCGGGACTGGTTGTCGAGCTGTGGTGGTATCAGCACGGACTCGGAGGGAGGATCGATGGGCCTGGGCGAGGGATCGCGGTCGACGTGGAGCTTTCTGACGTCGCGCGGAGAGAACCGCTGGCGACAGAGGGGACACTTGTGCTGCATCAGATGGTCGAGACATCTAGCGCGCGGGGGGGGGAGGGGGTAGGGGCTTGAGCCGCCATCGCCGGGGACGATCGTGGAGAGACTCACTTGTGGCAGAAGACGTGGCCACAGGTGATGGCGTGGGGCACGTTCGCGCCGCTGGTGTAGCACTCCAGACAGACATCGCATGTGGAGCTTGGGCCGACGACAAGCATGATGGAGAGAAGGAAACCCTCGCGCGAACGACGGAAGAATGCACGGATATAAAGAAGGACGGCCTGGCCAAGTGCGCGTGTCAGGCTAGAATGAGGCAAGCACCCAAGCGCGTTTTCAACATTGGGCCTCTGACAACATTATAAGGGAGACACGAGGCCGCCAAGGGACGTGAGATCCAAGGCCCTTACATAGCTGGTCGTAACTTGTCGCACCAGGAGTGAGGACTGTGACAGATAAAGGCATCAGAACTCAGTTTAACGCGCACCTGGCTGGTTTTCATTTCGGGATTTCTGGGACGGGGCCATGGACGCGGAAAAACCTCGCCGTTGGAACATGTCTGCCTTGTCGGGCGGAGGAGGTTGTCCTCGTGGTTCCAGCATGCAAAGATGTTGACAAGCGGGTGTCGTCCAGACAGAGTCTTCTGGCCAGCGCTGGGCCATCGGGACACGGGGCATGAGGAGGACCATCAGTGATACCATCTCGCCGCATTCTAGACCTTGCCCGTTGCAGCAGATCGGCCTCGTCCTCGACCCCCATCGCTGCTTATCCGGTCTACATCGAGCCATCTACATCGAGCCACCTACATTCGAGCTTACATCGACATCGAGCTACCTACATCAGGCTACATCGAGCTACCTAGATCAGGCTACATCAAGCTACCTACATCGAGCCATCTACATCAGGCTACATCGAGCCATCCACATCGATAGGCACGTCCATATGAAACCCCCCGCAACCCTCCGAGCACGGCACCCCTCGTTAACGAGTTCGCCTTCCCTTCGCACGCGTGTGCACATGCGCCGCTTCTGCCATTGCTCTCCATCGTTCCTGGCTCTGTCCCACTTGTGCCACCACTCTCTCTGTGAACCACCCACGTCTCCTTGTAATATATATCTAACATCCGGGGAAATTCTATTCATGCGCGGTGAGCCCACAAGTGGATAATGTTTGGTCCACCCACTATCGGTGTCGGTGCAAGGATCTCAGGTCCAGACGGTGCCGAAAACGTTTGACCGGGGTACTCATGCGCCGCATCAAAATGCAGAGACAGCGCATTCGTGCCAGCCATATCAGACGCGTGCCCGGTCCTACGGCCCTCGCCACCCAATGCCTCCGCGCTCCTTGTCTGCGCAGCGCCCCGATCCATCCCTTCGTTCCTCCTCGCACCACGCCCTCCCCGTTCCTCCCTCGTCTCCCATCCCTGTGCCTCCCTCTCCGTCCGGCGACGCGGTCTCCTAGTCTCCAAGGCGCTGTGCGACTCTGTGTGGTCCCCCTCATCCTCCCTGATCAGTCCCAAGCTCGATACATCCAATTCCGAGCCACGTAAACTGCCTGTATTGATAGGCGTTTCCGTCCCATCGTCCTCCCCTTCCTCGCTAGTATTCGCTTCGCCAAGGTCCTCGCGTCCTATGTACGATTCACCAGCAATACTTCCCTGCCCCCTGACCCCTCCGTTGTGCAGCCCGATCAGCATGCCGAGGCTGTTCATGCTCCCGTCGCCGATGCTGTCCCTGGTTAATGTCTGCACCGTCCCCCACGTCGTCTCGCTTCTTGGGCTTTCGTTCTCCCCCGCCAGAGACACAGCGATCCCGTTCACGGTTCTGCCGCGTCTCCCCGGATCATCGGCGCCATTGACTCCGTTATGCAACGTCCCCTCGGTAGCAGTGCGACGGACGCCGAGAACCTGGTTAATCGTCTGCACCGGCGCTCTCCGGCCGCCGCCATTCTGGGGCACGTCAAGGATGGTCTGATCACCCATCCTCCGTGCAGATCGGTCCACGTCGATGGCCTGGGTCGTGTTTCTCCTGGCAAGACGCCTCGCTCGATTCACCGGCGTGGCATTTTCGTCGGGCGTAGACACTGTCCCCGGCGCAATCGGCTGCGGCACTCCCATCAGACCCAAGCCCCCGACAATCTGATCAGGCGATTCTTGTACAGGAAACCCCCGTGCCCGTTCTGACCGGTCGCTTCCATACGGCGAAGGCGCAAAAGACGTGGGCTCTCTGGCTATCTGGATGCCAGAGTCGTACCCAGATCCGTACCCTTGGATGTACGCCGAAGCAGAAGCAAGACGCGCATCCACGGTCGACCGCGGGTCTGCATCTAGTCCGCCGCTAATAACGCCATTCGCATCGTTCGTTCTGGCCCTCCAACGAACAGCCCGAGCCTCCTGTTCGTCGTCCGACCTCCTTTCTTCCACAAGTGGATGGTGTGCCCAACTTGGGGCCGGAGAAGGCATTGGAACGGCGCGCTGAGCCGGCGGTGGTCCGGGGACGATTTGCGTCCTCCCATCGGTGCTCGCGTACCTCGCCTCAGCAGTACTCGTACGACTGGATTCCGCATGCTGCCTCCACTCTTGACGACGGTTAATGCCGTTGACTTCCTGGGTCGAGGGTTTTCTACCCCGTTCGTCTATCCGTGGAGCCTCAGCATGTCTTGCGCGTGGAACGGAGAGAGGTTGGGTAACGGGGGGGAAATACTGAGCATGTGGTGGTATGGTATAGCGGGGGTAGCCGTCGGTAATGGGGACAGTCTTGTGCGGTATCCTGGGTGGAGGTGGAAGATACGGGACTGCGCGTAGAAGAGGATCGGATGTGTCAGCGTCTCCACCGGGCCTGGCAAAGGCAGGAAATCGGTCAAGGGGTAAGGGTTCGGGCGGTGGTGGGAGGGGATTAGAAGTATTACGATAAGGCTGTCGGGTGTCACCACGGAGAGAATCAATCTCGGCATGCAGCCGAGACAACTGAAAAACATGAGTGAGTCGAGTGGAGCCTTGCCTTTGTTCACAATCATCTCGACTCACTTCCCTGTTCCCCAAGCTGGTAAGCGGCTCTACCCAGACGAGACACAAAGGCTCCTTACGACGCATGTCTACTCTCGATCTCGTCGATTCTGCTCAACAGGCTTTCTTCCACCGCACGAGACGTCTTTGAGTCTTGGTGGGCGTTTCGTCGATAGGCCTTCAACTCGCGGCGGACGCGGCGGTACTCTGCATTTTCTCGCTCGCAGCGCTCTTGCAACGCCTTGTATCTCTGGAGAGCGGCCAAGGCGATACGCAGCGGTCGATGCTAACTCGTGGGACAAGTGAGAAGAACCATGGCGCAACTCGAATCCAAGTAAAACAGGTTCGACCCCCCCCCCCCGCCGGCAACGTCACGGACGTCGAACGTGTCCCATCGACGACTCAAAGCACGGGGGAGGCACGATGAACCCCCGCTCTATACCGTATGAGAAAAAGTGCGGTCACACTCACAGATTGATCGTCGTCGCCGGAGTTGTTGGAAAGCCACGCTTCGACCTCGGTGACGACCTCGATGATCTCGACGTCCGGGACGTCCTCGCCAGACACGAGCGCGACACGCCGGAGTAGCTCGGTAGCTCGTGCCTCGGTGGATTCTGCGGCAGCCCCGTCGAGCTCGGGTGGAGCTGCCACGTGCAACTTCTTGACACGGTCGGGCTGGAACGCCTTGCGGCAGAGTGGACATGCGCTGGGAGAGAGGTTCCGAAGACATCTGAGCAGCGAGAGCAGGGTGCATTGAGCACGATGTGGGGGGAGGGGGGGGGGCGTGGCCCGAGGGGAAGGACTACGCACGTGAGACAGAAGATATGACCGCACGCTATCGCGTGGGGGGGATTAGCGGGCTCGGAGGAGATAGTGTACGCATCGAGGCAGACATCACAGAGGCTGGCGGGGTGGACCACGAGCATGGCAAACCACGAAAAACTGAAGCCAGAAAAGAAATGGCCGTCGAGGGCTGGTTTCACCACATAGCATAAACGTGCAAACGGCGAGGTGGGCCGCTCCGTGCAGTCGCTAGCCTTATTTGGCAGGTCTGGTCATTCGTGCCACCGTGGCAAGCGAGAAAAATCAAAAGATCCTCGGTATTCAGTATTCACTGCAAACAGGTCAGCAGCCGCGCGGTGGCCTTGGCGATGTCCAAGCGTAGCAGCAATCTGACGAGTCGCTCGAATGTATCAATCGAGATGTGACACTCCTCAAGACTTGCGCGTCCAAGTCAGTTCTCTCGTTGTCGCAAGTGTCCCTGTGTGAAGCGACTGATCAACTCGCGTTAGTGCATGCATTCAGCGAAAGACGAGGTAACACACCTTGCGTGGACGTGAAACAGCACAAATCTCTAGAGCTTGGAAAGACACACCGATCTGTCTGCGTACGCGATCGCACCTGGAACGACTAATAAATATCTCCTGGGGAATGAGCATGGTCGCCCACGCTTCTTGATAGCAGGCTCCGTATAGCTCCCCTTTCTGGGAACACGCCGACGACGTCTCCCCTCGCCCAGCGCTGCAAAACTGTGCTGGAACAACGAACGGCTCTGCTTGCAGCATATCAGTGGACAGGCGAAATGTTCCGCGTGACGGACCAATCATCCTGTACGTCGCCTGCGGCTTTTACCCCCGACGGGCTTGGTCCGTTTATTACCCAGCTGTAATACACCACACTAAAACAAGAGATATCGCGGCACATTGTCCCCCTTTCATGTCGCGCGAGCACTGCGACCATTTCCACTGCTAAAGCGGTGACCATTCCATGTATATGTATCCACGCTGTTGACGAACTTTTGCTGGAGCTCTGCTGAGGTCGTCGGTGAACAGCCCGAGAGAACCATCAGTCGGCGACATGATATTCCAATGTCCCCCCACGCCTGATCACAGCTCAAACTCATCGAAGCACATCTTTATTTGTTACGATGGAAAGGACGAACGACCGCGGGGCAGATGTCTCAAACAACACCTGATGCGCGTCGAACAGCGACATTGATTACGACCCGAGTATATGCAACGACACGCATGAACCTTTTATGATCGCAGCATCCACTCGCTGACAGAAACACGACAGACGAACGTCACAGACGACGACCACGGCGACCACCCTAGCAAAAAAAAATGCGATCAGCGGACTGAGACACGCGGACAGATCTCGCACGGAGCATTACCTTTCTCCTCGTGGAGTCGGTGGGGATGGGCGTCACGTCCTCGATCCGGCCGATACGCATGCCAGCACGAGCGAGCGCACGGAGTGCGCTCTGGGCGCCGGGGCCGGGCGTCTTCGTGCCGGTGCCACCAGTAGCCCGGAGTTTGATGTGAAGGGCAGTGATGCCGACTTCGCGGCAGCGTGCGGCGACGTCCTGAGCGGCCAACATGGCAGCGTACGGCGAGGACTCGTCACGATCGGCCTTGACCTTCATTCCACCTTGCGAGACGGTCGAGATGAACGGCGGATTCTCAACGCGGACGGCCACGGAAAAACATACCGGTGACACGGGAGATGGTTTCCCTGCCCGACAGATCGGTGACGTGCACGAAGGTGTCGTTGAACGAGGCATAAATGTGGGCAACGCCGAAAACGAGCTCCCCCTCAGCGACCTGGGGACCGAGCGAGACGGTGGTTTCTTCCCTGGCGACCTTCTTCCTGGGAGGCTGTAGACATCCAAAAGTCAGCGTCGTCATCCATCATGAGACATGCACCAGATCGTTAGACAACTGCATATCGAGACGTGTCCCGCGATCCATGGTTTTGAATACATACCATTCTGACGAGGCTTGAGGTGTACACAGGCGTTGAGCGGGGGTGTAGATGCTACCCTCACCGTTGGACGAAGCGGGCCAAACAACCACAAACATATGTGTCAGTTGCACGTGACCTCCTCTATCATATCTGTTGATCCCCCGCAGTTCAGACAGATACCGTCTACACACATCCCATCGCCATCATGACCGCTCAGTGCTCCGCCATCTCTAATGCGCTGAATGCCAAAGGTCCGCCCCCCCCCGCGGATTTAGTTATCACACTTGTACGATTGAATCCGGTCCACCATCAGGCTACAGCTATACCCAGCTCGCAGGCCAGGTGGGCCTGAGTGCCAAACATGTGGAGGACAGTGCGTGGCTACGTCGATCTCGCCGCACGATCGTCAGCGCTCACATGTCGTGATGTACCCCCCTCCAGTCTGCGCAGGCAAGATCAAGCCCACCCAGCAGGAATTCACTTCGATCGCTCAGGCTCTCGGCCTCAGCAGCTCTGTCAGTCACTCACGAACTCTCTCCGCCCGTCCTGATCGGGCCGTGACTGACGAGATGCACCCGGGTTGTAGCCTAAACATGCTGCCCAGATCACTGCCTAGATCTTGGGACAACCCTCGGCGCTTGTGCGCTGCGCTGAATTGGCGCTGCCCCCCGTCATCGTGGCCCTCGAGCGATTGCTGTACAATTATTTGTAGTCGTGAAATTGAATGTAACAGATGGCACTCTATTAACGCTCATATGACGAGGCACAACTCTCTGTGGGTACCGACACTTCAGCTTCCGCGAGCAGTCCTGACTGCGGAGCATATGAGCAAGCGGAGCCTGACACACTGAAAGCCTCCACGAGACCACGGAGTTGAGCCCTGCCAGAGATAACGGCAAGCGAAAGAAGCAGGCAGCCCGACGACGTGGACCCATAAGCCCCCACCAACCCACTATGTGTAAGCCGCGGAAATGACGCAAAATCGCTGCCAGGCGTCTCCGCTCCGTCGGTTCACCTCGACTCTCGTTGTAAATCACCACCTCCCCCCCCCCTCCCCTCGTTCTTAGCACCTTACTTCTGCGCGGCGGAACTGACATCGTACGTAGAGTTGCCCCCGAGGCAAATTTGTTCGCGGTGACTTGCCACCACCCGCCTCGACTCCGAACTCGCCGTCAGTCCATGACTCGCACGCGACGAACGTGCTTATCACCACCACCACCCCCCAAAGGAAGCTGCATGCCTGCTAAGTAGCCACGACGCCGATAGTGATAGAAGGATCGCACGTCAATCAATCACCGTCCTTGGGGGGGGGTCCGGGGGCCGCGAGGCAAACTCACTATCAGTGAGGTATCTCGACCACGTATCTCGGGGGGGCCGGAGGCACACACGCACACGGCGGATGGAGGTGGGACGTCGGCAGGACCCTGCCAAAAAAAAGCGCATATATCCATATCCATGCCCCCCCCCCCACCATATCCACACCCATATCTATGACACCCCGTGCGACCCTCGTGCAGGTGAGACGCCGGAGGGAGGGGGGGAAGGAAGGGGCGAAACGACGGTGTGCGTGTGCGATAATGCAGGCATGGTCAATATTCAATCACCATCAGGACGTTGGTCGTCCCCATGGTTCACAGTGCCACCGGTTTGGTGCGTCGTGGCGCGTCAGTGACACACGTGTGGACAACGTGGTGGGGGGGGGGGGGTGCCATTCCGCCGACCGCGGTCCATCCATCTCGCCTGCATCTCAGGCCCTCGCCATTTGGCAGACAGAGAAGGAAAACCACGCAGCCTCCGCGCGGTCGACTTTCCATTTCTTTTTCCCCAACCCGTCGGGCGTACGGGAAAAGAGGCCGGTCATGTGAAGGGGTTCAAACGACTTTGCCGCAATCACCATCATGAGCAAGGGTCAGGTGCAGTGGCAGACTCGACGTGTAGATCACGATGAGAAAAAAAAAAAAAAAAGTCAGAACGCAAGGCCGATCAGAAAACCGTCACGCGAGGATGATCTCATCAGATGGCCTCCTTCGAACCGAATGTCCAACGTTCACCGTGTTACGGAAATTACCAAGGACGACGCGCACGAATGGAAGCAAAGTCATCAATGTCATTCATCTATTGTGTTCGTAACCGAATCATGTACCGAAATGTCGTTGATATCCGTAAGAGCGCAGAATCCTGTAAATCTGCAAACGGGCAATCGTGTAAGTGAGACAAGAAAAAAAAAAAAAGAAATGCAATGCTACAGGAATATTGGACTGATGGACCAACAGCGCTAGAAAACGCTCTCCTTGGCGGTGTAGAAGGTCAAAGGCAATAAGTAACACGAAAACGGGAACTAGAGGTGGCTGAGAAATCCATCCAACAGCCGAGACGAGAAAAGTAACAGAAAACATACGATACAGCGGAAAACCCGAATCAACGCAAGGAGGAGCACAGACAAAAAAGACGAAAGAGACGAGAGATCAGAGACGAGAGATCAGAGAAAAGAACAGACCAGAGACTAGAGAGGAAGAGTAGACAAATCAAGACGAGACTGAAGATAGCAATAAGAGTGATATTAGGATAGAAGTCCGGGACTGGTGGACTGAAATCCGAACGAAACTGAAAAGTCTAAGTGCAGATGCGGTGGTATCAAGCTGCGTTAGAGCCGGACGAACGGGAGCGGGAGGCAGGTGTTGCAAATGGATAATTCACTGGCTTGCCGTTTGGGGGGCTGTACGCAATATCAGGGTTAGGCATCCAACGTTCGTGGATCACTTCTCTATCCGAGTCATCAGAATAGGAGCGCTGTATTTTTTGGGGAGAAGTGGAGGAAAAGGACATGGTGCGAGGTTTCGAGGGTGGCACGGGAGAGGTGGGGCGGAGGCTGGATGGCCGAAGGGGTGTCTCGTGGCGGACAGCAGGAGTCACTGTTCGTGCAGGTGTGACAGGTCTGGACCCAGGGGAAACAGAGACACTGCGCTTGTGCTGAGCGTTGAAGCGGGAGAGCGGCGTAGGGGTCGAAGGCGGCATGGGAGGAACAACGCCATAAACGGATGCCCCAGACGAAGAGACAGACTGACGACGAGACTCGCTGACCATAGGGGCGGCAGACGAAGAGCGAGCTGGCGTTGGTGAAATCGAGCGCGTGGCCGACTTGAGTGCCATACGACTAATCTCTGCGCGTAGAGATTGACATTCTTGTACTTTTTGGGTATACAGGGTTTGCTACGCAAGGCAAGGTTAGAAAAATATTGACCCGCGAAAATGGCAACAATATACCTGTCTATAGGAGAGATCAGGAGGCGAAGTGGAGTAATAGGAGGGGAACGTACTGTTTGAGCTCGACTTCCAACTTAGTCACGGTTAGTTCCATGTCGTCCAGCTTCCCTTTGAGAGTGGCCTCTACGGATTTGGCCATTTTTGTTGCTTCGGAATGAGCGAAGTGGTTCACTAAGATGGCCCTGAGCAGCGCAGCACTCAGAGCAAGAGAAGAAAGCTGAGGTGGGAGGAGTCAGAAAGAAAGAGAATAAAAAAGCGAACGTGGGTCGTGGAGGCGGACCTGGTCATCTCGTTGTTTTTCGTCATGCGTGAGCCACTCTTGGAGCTCTTTGTGAAGAGTGGAGACTTCCTCGACTGAGCATTTTTTCGCAGCCACTGCGGCGACCTTGTCTTCGAGACGACGAGCTTCGGCACGAGTGCGCGAGAAGGGGGACTCCACGATCGGGAAACGAGGGGCGTGGTGGAAGGAAGCATCTAGGGCCTCGTGCGCGACACCCCGCCGCCTCGGGGTGGCGTATCCGCTTGCAGAAAAGTCAATACGGATAAGACGGACATCGTCACTGGTGAAGTGTTCGCGGCAGAAAGGACAGACAGGCTTGAGGCGCGGCAACGTCTTTTCTACTATCTTACGGCAGCAACTAGAGCATAGGACATGGCCTGGGGAGGAATGGTCGGTGAGGATATTTTCAGGGAGGAGGGGGGAAGTACCGCAGGGGATTGAATGGGGGACGCAATGCGGACCGTACTCTTCCGCGCACACGTCGCAGACCGAACCAGGACTGAGCGTCAGCATGAGGGACAAGACGACGAAACCCTTGCCAGGTTTGCTAGAAAGAAAGGTTTGACAAGGGATATCGCTTGAGGAGATGGTGGTGGATAAATAGCATGAGACGGAAAATTCAGTGGCGGCGGGCCAAACTTTAATCAAAGTTGGGGAGCCAAACAAAGCACAGTCTGGACGCTTACGAGTTTGCAGGACAAGGAGGAGTACTATCCCCGCTGATCTGGAAACGTTTCGCCTCTTTCATCTCTTTATCCTGACCGCCATGCAACGCTGGGCCCAGGGTGTGCCGTCCCCGCCTCCTCCTCGCCAATCCAACACTGCTGATTGATCATCTCTTCCATCTCTGATGCACCCCGACCGGCATCCTGTCGACAAGCTCATCCATGGACGGCGGCTATGTTGCGCACACTTGTCGGTCGAGGATCTAGGCACTCCCACCTTATCTCTCGCCGTCGACATGCTGGCCCGTAATGAACCAGATACACCACGTCTCCGCCAAAATTAACTCCCTCACCACTCCAGCCGCGCACGAGGCCGGTCCTTGTGCAAACCTAGTCAATAAACTTTGCATCAAGACTTCCCCGCAACACGCTCCTTTCATTTACGGTCCACTCGCCATATCCTCTCATGGATCTCCGGTATAGTACGCATACATGAACTCCCCATCCATCGGTGGCGTGATAACCGCCTGCTCATGGGCGTCCGATTGGCATCGAGCCCAGTAGCACTATGAGCTCCGGACGATGTTCTCGATCTCCAGTTGCACACGAACGCACGCGGCTTTGCCTTCAGGGGTCTTCCCTCCCAACAGGGTGTCACTTTTACCCCCAATACCCACTGTGGCAGCCTCGTACAGCGGCTCGAGGAGCTTCACCCACTGTCGCCCCCATATGTCCTTCGCCTCCATTCCGCCCACATCGAGCGCAGCTGTCAAACTCGATCAGTAATGAGCACCGTGACCATCGGACGTACTTACTATGTAGTAGTTGCGCGGCCACCGGGGTGGTCAGCAGTCTTTCATCGTTCATCATCCTCGCGAAATACGTCCAGAATCTGGGTAATCGAAACATCTTGTCCAGCGGCTTCGCAACAGGGACGGCCATGACTAGGAAATACACGCGCATCAACCCAGAGACGCGTGTCACGTACTCTCCCGTCGACTCTTGCTCGCCGTCGCTCACGCGGTATCCCATGGCTTTCACGCGGGCTGCTTCCACCCATGTAGTACCGTCAGAGTCGGTCGGAGGGATAATGCTCGGCACCGGCCAGCCGCCAGAACGCTGCACGAGCTTCGCGAAGAAGATATCCGCGAAAGCGGGCAGCCTCTCTAAAAGATTCGCAGCCACCATTGCCAGAGGAATGGCACTCTTCTTCTCTGCCGTCACTTCCGTTTCCGCTTGGAGTAAAATTGCCTTTGCCAACGAAGAAAGTGAGGCCAGGTACAGAGGTTGCGGGAGACCTTGAGATGGATGGACGAGTTCAAATACTTGGCCGGTCTAAAGAGATGCTCGAAAGTAATACCCTGTATTGCAAGAAATACCTTACTATCCGCGCGATCGTTGCCTGGTCTTGCGTTAGCTGACCTATCTTCGGAGTGATTTGTCTCCGAATAGCACTCCATTGCGACTTCATCGTCTTGTCGCCCTTGACAGTCTTCATTGGACCAGCTTTCAGGTTCTAAGACACCGTCCCTTAGACTCTGCAGCAATGTCAGTTGAGGGTACTGCTTACCTTGAGCGTCTCTCGGGCATAATTCCAGTCTTCCGCAGGTAGGGTCATACCGAGAATATTTTTCCCCTTTTCCGCCGCCTCTAGTTTTTCTCGCTCGGCGGCGTCCTTGGCACGTTGCGCTGCTTGCGCTGCCTCTATCTGCACCCGCCTTTGTTCTTCCTCCTGCCGCTTCTTTTCCTCCTCGGCCAACCGTCTCTCTTCCTCCCGTTTCCTTTGACGTTCCTCCTCCTCTCGTTTCTTCCTCTCTGCTTCTAGTTTCTTTCGATGGTTCTCCTCCTCCTGTCTGATGACTCGCTCGATGCGCTCCTGTTGTGCCTTGTCCTGCTCGCTCCACTGCGTCCTGAGTTGATGCAAGTTTGACTGTTGCTGCAACTTGAGTTCCGACAACAGATTCTGCACCTCCGCCAGCTGTCGGTCGTGCTTTGCAGCGAGAATTTGCATGTCCTGGTCCCTTCTCCGCGAGCGCTGCTCCTGCGTCTCGAGAATGATCTCCGTCTGTTCTTTGCGTGCCAAGCGCTAGCAAACGGACATGAGTCGTGGCGCTCGGTGAGAGAAAGGCATTAGGAAAACACGGACCAGGGCGTCCTTGCGGGTCTGTTTCTCCCACTCTTCGTACGGGTCGTGATAGCGCGTCCTTAGACGAATCGCAGCCACGGTCTCCTCGACGTATCGCATTTCCGCCGGACTACGCGGTGCCCGCCTCGCGCTGTGTGGCCCTCAGGGGGGAGGGGGCACGTGAGGATGGTGCACGGGGGGGGGGAGGGGTGCCTATGACAGCGACTCACGGAGGGGACACGGCGGCGGGCGGTTCTCCGTCCGAGTCGAAGCATGCGGAGGTAGAGAGAGAGGAAGGGGTGCTTGGGGAGCGCTCGGCGTCGCTGACGGGCGCCTCGGGTTCGCTCTCGGAGTCTGAGGGGATGCCGAAGCCAGAGGATCTCCGTTGGCGCCTGGGAGGTCGTGAGTGATCGCAGTCGAGAGGCGTGACGAAGACATGTTGCTTACTGGCGCACTGGAGAGGGGGATGGGGATCTTGGTAGACCGTACCGCATCGCGTTGGTCGGTGCTCACCGGTCCTCAGTCAGAAATGCTATAGAGGAGCTGTCACATGTCACGGGACGTTTTATTCTCTACCCCTATGGCACCGCTCACTGTATTCCCACTTCCTCTCCCACCAAACGGCCCAACCTTCTGGATATAGTTGGGAAGAACGTGACACGTCGGTATTATCTACAACCACTGCATGCATCTCTGAGATAGATAGGCGGGACACGGTCAGCCTCGCTGTGTTGTCTGGTGCGGAAGATCCTCAGGTACTCCAGCATTGTTACATTTTCAGGGATTTGGAGCCAGGGTTCAAGTTGAAGAACCATTTGAATCGTCATGAGGCTGACATGGAACATAGTGGCGCAACCTACGCGCCCGTCATTGGATTCCTTCGCAGGCCAAAAGTCATCCTCTGCATGAACCACGCAATAGCCTGCTCATGTGTAGCAACCATCACCTCTCTTTCGATGCCTATTGTTTCTTCATACGTTTCCTCCCTGATGTGAGTTTGGTTGTACCTTTGCATCAATACCATGCCCAGTATTGACAACGCTCTGGAACAGATTTGCAGGTTTGTGTTTGTCAACTACTCTGGTAAACCTCTTCTTCAGCAGTTCCATGGCAAAGCTATTGCCCTTGACATCAAGGATCACCATGCACCCTTCCCATCCCTGTTCATCATCCATGAGATGTGTGTCCATGGATTCCATCTCTTCCAACCCATTGCTTCTTCCATGCCTGATGATATCCCTTGGCAAGACTGGATCTCATTGGATGTTGTGTTCAATGATGTCTCACATACTTTTGATTGTGACTGCCCACAAAATGATGGCAACAATCTGTCTGTGCAATCTCTTCCACAGTTTCAGCCTACAACAGTGAACACAGGTGATGCTTTGGCCAAAAATGGATTGGACCTTATGACATCACAAAGGTCCTACCTAATGTAACAACTCAAGCAAAGATGCTTGGAGGAGTGGAATGGATCTGCTGAGCAATCACAACAAAAACAAGAAAGTGTAATGAAAAAGCAAAGTGGAGTGAATCTATCCCCTGGCCTCTGTGATGAGGAAAGACCAAGAGAACTTGACTGAAGTTCTCTGGCAGTGCCTTCAGCCTTATATACTACTCTACTTGTTTGTACATGTTTGGTTACCAATACTACAAAAGGGAACACAGCCCTCAAGGCTATGGAATGAAGATTGAAAGTGTGAGGAAAACATGAGGTGGTGGCAGAACAGCCATAAGGCTATGGCATAGCCCTGACAGGAATTAAAGGTGCATGTGAAAGGTGAGGCATAAGGTTCAGTCACCAGAAATGAAATGCATGAGGTAAACGCATGTATGAGATCTTACTGAGATCTCAGTAAATGAAACATAGCCGTGCACAGCATGGAAATAAGGAAGGCTGTGTGAACATAAGGGAAGATCCAGGGAAGATCCCTGATCCTAAAGAGAACTGTAGCATAAGTGTCACTGAGTGGTGTGCAATTCGTCGATGAATTGCGCCAGTGAACAAAAGTTTTCAGAAAAATAAAGAAAAATCATAGTAAAATGTACCGCCTGTAACACCTAATGCTGTTATCCTTTGGTTACCTAAAAATTGCCACATTCACCCTAATGTAAATGTTTCAAGGATGAAACTGTAACAAGTTCTAACACCTATCACCACAGGAACTCAACTAGCTAAGTCCTAAGGGTGCACTGAACCCCTAAGACTTGTTACAAAGGTGCAGTGGTTCTCAGTACAATGCAGACTGGCAAGGAGATAACTAAAGGGAAAGGACCAGTCACTAACACCAAAGTGCTAGCAAGGAATCCTGAAAAGGTACTACTAACTGAATCACACTCACTCACTAACTACTACTCAATGGACTTGATGCTGAAGCAAACAAGTGGATTAAGCTGGGGATTAACTACGGTACAAGGTTCTTTATGTATCCCAGACCAATGCGCATGGACCAAGCTGTGCATAGGAAATAGAAGTTAAGAATTAGAACATGTGTCAAACATGTGTGAATAAGAAGCATAATAGAAGTGGTAATTAAGAAGGCGTGTATGCTGCATGTTATTAATAAAGTGGAGATAAATGAAATTTAATTTTTTATTACACAAGGCTAATTGATTGAGCATAGCCGGCTCTCGCTGAATCTATCCTTTTCACTGTAAGCCCCATCATCTAGTTGGGCCCTCAACTAGGTATTTCAGTGATATCTGCTATCGTACTATTGAACCTGGTTTGACGCCTCGATGGCTCTCGCCCGCCTCCATAGTGCCCTCAACTAGGTATCTCAGTGATATCTACTTTTAAACCTGGTTCGACACCTCGATGGCTTTCGCCTGCCTCTGTGGTGGCTTTCGTGCCTCGATGGCATATCCATGCCTCTAAGGCTTACGCACTGCGGCTTCCACGTGCCCTATTCTGGGTAAGCTATGTCAGCACTGAGTAGCCACCCTTGTGCATCATAGGCTCTCACCCCTAATGCACTCTAGCAAGACCTCCGTCGCAGGGGTTCCTTATCCCTCTGACTGTTATAAACGCATTGCCTCTCCTATACGAACGAAACACCCCTATAGTAAAAGAGTTGGACTTGGCCAGGATCGAACGCTCGACCTGGCATAATACTTAGCTATTACATAAGCATGTCACGTGA
>JBBPOI010000272.1:0-18117 GCA_038091355.1 Phylloboletellus chloephorus | reverse complement strand
CACACCAACTATCTATGCCCAATGGACTTGATGCCAAAGCAAACAAGTGGATTAAGCTAGGGACTTGGCTATGATACATGGTCCTTTATATACCCCAGACTACTGTGCACGGACCAAGCTGTGCGTGGAAAATAGAAGGTTCTAATCAGAACACATGTCAAACGTGTGTGAAATAGAAGCATAAATAGAAGCGGTAATTAAGGAGGCTGTATGCCTCATGTATTTAATAAAGCGGAGATTATAAACATGTGTTTAGGTCACATGACATGCTTATGTAATAGCTAAGGATTATGCCAGGTCGAGCGTTCGATTCTGGCCAAGTCCAATTCTTTTACTATAGGGGCACTTGTTCGTATAGGAGAGGCAACGTGTTTATAACAGGAATAGCTAACCAGTTATTCCAGAGAATATAACTAAAAGAATAGGAAATTGCCTGCTTAGGAGCGCGAGCGACTGTGTAGAAATATGCCATTTCTAACACTATATGCCCTATGGGCCATGTCCCAAAAAGGAAAGCAGTAGAGTTTAGGGTTACAACGAGCTCTGGGACTGTCAGTGAAAAGAGCTCATAGCATTTGTAACAGTCACCATCATACTGTAAACGAGTGGAACTTTGTAGAAAGTATAAGGGGTTTAGTGTGCCTCTTGTACTCAAGTAGTGGAGTCCCTGCAAGTCCTAGACTTGTAATACATTTTGTCACTCACTTCCTCAGAACAAAACTTCACTACTTCATGTCATTCACTTCCATTGATTTTGGGTTTGGTCACCTGTATTTTTATGGCTGAGGTATCCTCGAGTCATGCTGGTTGCCTCAAACATCATGGCGAGGCGGCTGTTTATCCTGGCTATCACTCAGTTCGTCCCAGTTGGCCGAGATCAATTAGGCAACCACGTCACGCCCCTCTATTGTTGCGTGCCTACTGGGCGAGCCCGGAACAGTGCTCGCATTGTCCAAATACATCTATTGTAAACTACAACAAACATCTTGAAGTTGCTGTATAACATTCCCGAAGGCTGTCAATGTTCAATGCACATTCGAAAATGAGCAGAGTTGGAGGATAACTAGACAGGTGGTTAGAATACGACTCTAGGGTTGGTCAGTAATCTCACTTCGTATTGTCACGAATGCTGTCGGCGGCGGCTCGTCATGCACACTTCCAAATGAAAAACAATCATACCATGGATGCCGATAAATGGTATTAGCATTCAACGGTATGGAAAGCCGGAGCATCTTTGGACTTTGACAAGATGTCGCGATCGCCGTTTATTATTTTGACGCGCTTTTCAAGTTCGCTCCCGCCTATACATCATGACATAAGCATGTCCTACCATATCTGGTTTCTGCAACTTGCGTGATGCTCTTTCACTTCATTTACAATAGGTGAATTCCGGAGGTCAGCGGTCACCGCGCAGGATGCCCCCGCACGTCGATGTCGTTCTCGTCTTTCGGGCGTCTTCGAAACGCACGGGGCTCTCCAAAGAGCAGTCCCAAAAAGATGCAGCAATGACAGAACGACAATATACGCACCTTATGGATACACTCACACGGGCAGGTCTGAAGGCAGTTGGACGGCGTGGTGAGAATCAAGACCAGATCCTGGTTTTGGTCTCCTGTCCACCGGATTTGCTTGTTCGATTAGTTCACTGTGAACGGTCAGTCGCGCTCTGGGTCTGGTGGATAGCGCACTCACCCTCATTCTTTCCATCCACGGGTGTGCGTTAGATACTCCGACTTTTTATACGGTCTTCCTATGTCAAAGCTGCCTTCCGCACAGGCAGACCTCGACTCCGCTCCACTTTCTCCCGCGGATCGTGTACGACTCGTGCACGCATATATTACATCGACACCACATGATGGTAGTCTGGGAATCATACCAGGCTGCAAGGAGTGGCACCTCGTTCAATCCGTCATGGCGCTTCATAATCACGAATTCAACGACCAGTGGATACGAGCGTGGACACGACATAGCATAGCTTCGATGGAGCTCGAGACAGTGAGAGATCAGGTGCGCTCCGTCATCTGTCTCTTTTGCTCTGTGGTGATGCTGATCGAGGGGTCTAGTTTGGCGACTCCATCGCGCTCTATTTCTTCTTCCTGACCGCATATACGCGCGCACTCATTTTCCCCTCGGTACTCGGAGTCGTTTTCTATTTCTTCGGCACACCGTATTCTGTGCTCTATTCAACCCTTTTATTCATTTGGTCCATTGTGTTTGTCGAGTGGTGGCGTCTTCAAGAACGCATTCTTTCCGTTCGATGGTGCACTCGTGGGTCTTTTCGCGTAGAGAAGCGAAGAGCAGATTACATTCCCGGCTTCCCTTGGTGGAAGAAAGAGGCGAGAAAGATGGCGAGCATCCCCGTGATATTGCTGTTTGCCAGCATCCTCGGCGTCGTGTTGACAGGCATATTTATCCTGGAAGCGTTTGTGACTCAGCTGTACAAGGGTCCAGGCCACCGAATTGTAGTAGGTCATTTCAGAATCGCCGCATGTTCTGAATATTAACCGGAATTCTCTCCAGGCTTTCAGTCCGACTCTTCTCTTCACAGCGCTGGTGCCACAACTGCTTGAGGTGTATAAAGCTAATGCGAGACGATATACGGACTGGGAGAATCACGCACACCAATCCAGTCACGCCAACTCTTTCAGCATTAAAGTATTCACTTTATCTGCCATCAACGCCTACCTCGGTCTCGCGCTTTCCGCATTCGTCTACGTCCCGTTCGGAGAGAGGGTGATGTCCCTTGTTCAGTATCACCTTTTCTCCTCCTTTACGCAGGGATGGGCGGCGGTGATCGTCCGAAAGCTGAACCTCAATTTGAAAGATTCCTTCAAGTTTAACTTGGCATCCATGGGAATGACGGAGGCCGGGGGGGAAAGTATGACCGCACAGCGTCTATTCGAAGCGGACACTATTAGTGCGCGACTCAAGCTCAACCCCTCGAGGTTACAAGAGCAAATGTTTGCGTTCTCGGTTACCAATCAAGTGCTGGACAACATCCAAGAGATTGGCTTGCCGTTTGTATTGCGAGCCATTGGATCGTTTCGCGCCGGAAAAGGGTTCAGAAACGGGAACGGGAAAGGAATTGGGAAGAAGAAACGCGTCGCTTTCGATGACGAGCCAGCCGGACAAGCCCGCGACGACGCCCGGACTCGAGAAGAGCGCGAGTTCTTGGAGACCGTGCGGAGCGAAGTATCGCTTCCTGACTATGACACTTTCAACGACTACAGCGAGATGGTGACCCAATTCGGATACGTTGCGTTGTGGTCGACGATATGGCCCCTGGCGCCGCTGATGTCGCTCCTAAACAATTACATCGAAGCACGTTCGGACGCTTTCAAGATCGCAGTGCATGTGAAACGACCGATTCCAGTGCGCACAGACACGATCGGCCCGTGGCTCGAGTCGCTCTCGTTCTTGGCGTGGCTCTCTGCGCTGACGAACTCGGCGCTGGTGTACATGTTCCGCGCGCCATTCAACGGTACGGTGACGGAGAGTGAGAGCCTACCGAGACACGACGTGTATGCTGCGAAGAAGGAGCTGATTATCTCGGCGTTCCTGATAGCGCTGCTTGCCTCGCACATGTACCTGGTTCTGCGCGCTGTCGTGAGACACACGCTCGAGCTCGCGATATGGAGGGGTAGCAAGGAGATGAAAGAGGCGGACCGGGTGGAGCGAGAGATCAAGGAAAAATACCTCGCGCAGTGTCCCACCAGTCTGCTACAGAGCCCAACCAACTCGCAACAGCCAGTCAGTCCGCAAGACAAGGATGACTGGGCGTCCTTTTGGGCGATCGACGAGGGATTGGAGGAAATCCGGAAAACGAACAAGGATGCGTAAAGGCCACCCCGCCCAGGCATGGGTCAGTGTTTTTTTGTCTTGAAATTAGAACGCAAGTGATATAATCTGCTTAAGTAACTGCTCTTTTCTTGTCCATGGACCATGTTATGTCTGTTTCAACGTCGAATCGTTTGATGTCCACGTCGTGTTCTTTACATACACAACATGATCTCAAGTATTGTACCTTTGAACGCGTGTTACAACGAAGCATGCTTCTGTAGTATATGTCAAGCTGTACATCAGCATATTGAGGGCAGTTCATTCGGTCGTTAGACACTTCCTCAAGCTGTGCCCTTCCAATGATCCACTGCCGCACAATTCTCCCAAGGCAGCACCTCTCCATGGTCTGTCAACCCCTGTATATAAAACCGCAGCCCATCCCGCTCGCCCCAGCCGTCAGGCAAACACGCCTGCTCCACATAGAACCTGTTCGCCCGTCCGTCGAGCCCCGTGGTGCCCACAAACACCGCGCTCGTGGGGTCCACGAGCTGTCCAACGCGCTCCAGCGGCACGGCGTAGACGTTGAAGTAGGCAAAGGTCGGGACGCGGTAGGCAGGGGTGTCCAGCAGGAGCCACGCAGGGCTGGTGGAGTCGGGCGATTCGACGTGTATGTCCGCGGGGGCGAAGGTCGACGCGACGTCCCACGTGAGGATCCCCTCGTGGGCGCTGGCGGGGTGCCCCGAGGGAGCGAACTTGACCCAAGGGATGGAGGGAGTGCCGACGGACACGGCGGGCTCGGGCGGGGTAGGGTATACGCTGAGCTGGCCGAGAGCGATGGAGAACGCGAACGTGGTGGAGGGGTCCTTGGCTGCGACGCCGATGAGGAAGCCTATCGCGACCGACGCGGTGTCCCCGGTTGAGATGGAAGTGAAGTCGATGGTCTGCTGTGTCCATTCTTGTGGCAGCTCAGACACGATCCCTTGGCCGACGGTGATGACGTCCGTGTCGTCACTCCCTTCCTCCGGGAAGGATTTGACACAGATGCCGAAATCAAGGTCGACGTCATCTCCCGCTGCGGCCTTGCAGACGACGCGCGCTTCGAACGACTCTCGGGTAGTCACAGTGAGCGATTGGACGGGCAGCCAGAAGTATTTGAAGGCATCCTCTGACTCGCTTCCGGTGCACGTGAGGGTTAACTTGAGTGAACTTCCTCCATTATAGCCGTCTGTCATATCGAGGGCAGACGATGCAGCGGGCGGATCTTCCGCGCGCACAAAGCCTTCCCAAAGGGGAGTGGGCCGTGGCCAGACGAGATTGCCGATCGAGCATTGCTTATCGATGTCCGTCCACCCCTTCTCCGTATGTAGGACCTTCTTCCCCTCGACGAACCAGCAGAATCCCACGCCAGGCGAGAAGTGGGTGTAGAATGGAAACTTGGCAGGATCAGGGAACGACAAACCCCGGAAGAATGCAGTCATGGGCTTGAAAGGACCCTCCGGCGAAACTGGGACAGGGATGATATCTCCAGGGTTGGGGGGACCGAGCCACAGCTTCCGCTCATAGTCCCACCACTGGTTCCAGTCCCATCCTGGATTGCTTTGTTCAGACTCCCATGTCCATCCTGGCCCGAAAAAGGCGACACTGAGTCCCAGGGACGCGGGGTCGATGTGGGTGATGGCGCGGTAGCTGCAGAAACCGCCACCGCCGTATTGGCCACGACCCCAGACGTCGACGCCTGTGTAGATGCTTTGGAGACTCTTGGCTTCAAAGAGTGACGCCGCGTCTGTGGCAACATGGGGATACAAGAGTGAGGGGTTGAGATTCATGAAATATTGAACCATCAAAGCTGGGTATTCGGGAGGCCACTGGCACATCACTCTCAGGATCTCGTGAAGGATGCGGTCGCACACGTACTCACAGTATAGTTGGTGAAAAAGGTATCAGACGCAAGGAAGAATGGCAAATTGTAGCCATTCAGTCTATCTTGGTGGCATACCCTGCCATCATAGATAACGCTGTCGTACCTGGTTTGCTGAATGAACCAACCACTGTGGTCAAGACACGCCCAATACAACCTACCACACAGCTTGGGCATGTGGGCCAACTTTGGCCCGCAGCTCTGCTCTGAGCAGCAAGATCCATGCAGCCAGAGCACGGGCATGTTCAGTCCCGTATTTCAAGTCATACTCGAAATTTAAAAGGTATCCATCGAAACCACGTTGATAGGCTAACTCGGCGAGGAGGACCGCATAACGTTCAGAGAGAGGTATCCTGTTGTCAATAATTACGCAATCGGCGCGGCCTACTAGAAGCTGGAGGCATTCGGGCTCGTCTTCAGATCGCTCGAATATCCTATGCGAGATGTCCAGTGATGGGACTAATGAAACGATCGGCTCGATCATGCTCACAATGTGCCCAACATCTTCGTGCCTTGCTTATGCGCAGCATTAGTCCATCCGGATGGAGGGATAGTCACCCGGTGGTGCGAGAAGCTACATCCTCGATCATCAGGCGCCGATGCGACGGAGACCTACGCACTATACGAAGGTGTCGCAAAGTGGCCAAAAGTTGAAGGTATAGGATAACCCCGAAGGGGACTCGGTATATCCACCCTGTCGACGGACGATGTTGAGTCACTTTTGCACGAACACACAGGACATGACGGCGACACGAATCAATCAGTCACCCACTGACTTTATAATCGTGGCAAACCTGATCGGCAGATGAGAGGGAATCGCGCAAAGGCTGGCATGACTGGTCTTTACCAGTAACTTTCCCCTGCTGTCCGGCTGGCCACCAACGTGATGGCGGGGCTGGTAAGCCAACACGGCAGACAGCTTGTCGTGGGGCTGAGCGAACCACGCGTCAAGCTCAGCGAGAGACTTGAAGTACGGTTCTTCGTCGCTGACGAGCCCCGAATGACCCTGGCCACGCAACGGCATGATATCTCACGAGGACCAGGAATAATTGCTGTCCACTACTACGTTCGTCCCTCCGGTGAGCGTGGGAAACACTGACTCTTCCGGTTGAGACTTAAACTCTCCTGCCTTCCCTTTGAAACGGTTTTCGACGGTTCCATGACGGACATGTCTGACCAGCAAGACATAAACATAAAGAACGACGGCGAACATCCGCAAGACCCGGAAGGCTGGAACAAGCTTGTCGACATCGCCGAAAATGCGGGTGACCTTGAACAGATAAAACAGACTTACGAAGCCTTGCTTGAAACGCATCCCAACACGGTATGATGTCTCTCCACCATCTTCAAACAGTGTGGTTTGACGAAAGGTCTGAATCAAGTCCTCCGCCCAAATTGCCTATCTCAATCACTTCTTGAGTCCCGGTCTGTTCCAGTACGCAGAAGAATTGTTCAAGAGATTCTTGAGAACTTCTCCGCTAGTTGATCTGTGGAAGTTCTATCTCACATATGTCAGGTCAGTCACGAGCGCGATTAACGTCCGACGTGAACGGCACATTGAAAGGTTCTCTTCAGACGCGTGAATACCTCCCCAGCCAGCAGAGAAGCAGTCAGTAAGGCATATGAGTTTGCGCTCAATCGTATTGGTCAAGACAAGGACAGCGGCGAAATATGGAGCGATTACATCCACTTTCTCAAAGCAGGCGAGGTGCGCCTATAATCACTCTGACTGAGCCGAACTTAGATCTGATGCTAGACTACAACCACTTGGGAGGAACAACAAAAGATGGATGCGCTTCGTAAGGTCTATCACCGAGCTGTGCAGATCCCGCTTGAGAATGTTGAAAAACTCTGGTCTGAGCTTGAGACGTTCGAAAACTCGTTGAATAAAATTACGGTGCGATCTACCCTGGGGGTTGTTTGGACTTGGCTCATGACCCAGCAGGCCAAAAAATTCATGACTGATCTATCTCCATCGTACATGCAAGCCCGGACTGTGCTTCGTCAATTGCAGAGGCACCTTGGACCTTTGTTCCCTCCGCCTCCGGCGTCGTCGACCTCGCGACCACCCATTTACTTACCTCCGGCTCCAACATTCAATGCTGCCGAAAGAGCTCTTGTGGGATCTTGGAAGACCTATTTGAAATGGGAAGAGAACAACCCGCTTGAGTTCGAGGAGAAAGACAAAGCTACACTGATCTCGCGAATCCAAGGAGTCTATCGCAAGGCAGTCATCCGCATGCGATACTACAGTGAGATATGGTCAGGTCTTCCCTGAACGCCGACTTCGTGTCTCTCACGCGGCCAATTACAGGTATATGGCATTTGTGTGGACTACCAGTATCGGTAAGCAGGAGGAAGCGCTGAACATCCTCAAAGCTGGTATGGAAGCCAACCCTACGAGTTTCCTACTGCATTTCGCATATGGCGAAGCACAAGAAGGCCGCAAGGAGCACGGCGAAGTGGCTGCGACGTTCGACAAGCTTCTTGACACCCTCCGTGCTGAGCTCGAAGAGCTTGAGAGTCGAGTGAATTCAACCAGTTCATCCTTCTCGTCTGATGCATCTGGTCGTACTGCGACTGCGGGAGCTCCCAATATGTCTGGTACTTCGATGACGGAGGCGGGATTTGCGTCAACCAATTCGTCTTTCGCTAGTCAGGTTTCTGACGATAAACCGCCTAAATCAAAAGAGCTTCAAGAGCGTCGGACAGAGTACGGACTTGTCTGGATCATGTATATTCGCTATGCTCGTCGTGCGCATGACCTCAAGACCTTCCGAGCAGTGTTTGCCAAAGCCCGTAAGGACCGCTGGACGCCTTGGGAAGTCTATGAAGCTGCAGGTATGTGCACGTGACGGTGTACTGGACGACGGAGTTGATTGGCACCGACAGCGCTGATGGAGTACCACTGTAACAAAGATGGTGGAATGGGAGTCGCATCTCGTATCTTCGAGAAAGGTCTCGAAAGCTTTGGTGATGAGATCGAGTTTGTGTTGAGATATCTTGGCTTCTTGATATCCGTAAATGACGACAACAGTATGTGGTTTCATCCTTTTTAGCTCACGATCACCTTGACAATGGTTTCGTTCCAGATGCACGAGCACTGTTTGAGCGAGTCATCCCGACGTTTTCCGCTGAGCGAGCTCGGCCGCTTTGGGAAAGGTGGGCACGTTATGAATATCAATTTGGCGATCTCGAAGCCGCACAGAAGCTTGAGAAACGAATCGCTGAAGTTTACCCGACGGGTGCGTTCTGTCACCTCCCGGAAATGTAGGTAGAGTTAATGAGCCCACTCGTGGTAGATCCCCCGATCAAGCGCTTTGCTCAGCGACATACGTATCTCGGCACAGATGCGATTGCAGCGAGAGACCTTGGATTTGCTGTGGCGGGTCGTCAACCCGCCGGACTCTCGTCTTCCACTTCGTTCCTTGAGAAGCGCACGGATTCCCTGCTGTCAATTACGTCCACGGCACATATGCCACCAGTCCAGCCATCGCCGGAGCTCAAGCGTCGGGAAGAGTCCGTGAAGCCTGAGTTTGCCCCTCCAGCGAAGCGTCCAAGGCCGATATCTCCCCCTCGCGACCTTAACCGTGACAGATTCTCCGACGGACCATCCAGGAGACGTTTCGGTAGTCCAGCGGCGTGGGAAAAAGACAGAGATAGGGACCCTCTTCCAATGAAGAGAGACCGGGAACATGATGACAAATCAACTACTTTACCTGCTGTCCTCTCGTGGTTTGTCGGACAACTGCCAAATCCAGTATCCTTTGATGGTCAGTTCCCCATTCACCTTGTCCCCCTGTCTGCTCTCGGCTATTGCAAGAATCGGCTCATGCGTGTTCATATCATTTTCGTTTTCGCAGGACCCATATTCAGGACGGATGATCTAATGATGCTGTTCCGCAATGCTGTCATCCCGAGCGTCACGCGGCGGCCAAGCCCACCGCCTCCACCCGCTCCCCCCCGTATGTAGTTAGTTTTTCCCGTCTGACATGCTTGACCTAACTCGGTTTCATAGGTGGACGTCCTCCCCCAGATTACGGACCATACCAAGGACCCGGAGGAGGCAGAGGTCGTCGATACTAGCTCGTTTTGGTACAGCTCGTCTTGTCTTCGTGTCGTTTGCCTTCGCTCCTTCTTGTTCATTCATGACTTATTGTTCTGTTTCTCTATCCGCGCGTCCATTTACTGAAGCTCGTTTCGAAATTGCTTGATCAAATGCCAGGGCACCCGAGTCCTAGAGATGTAACACATGCACGTCGAGTTCACGAGCAGCTTCGGCACTTGAGAAGGGTGTGTACGTGCATGCCAGCATCTGCCTGGGTGTACATCCATCGCCATGAGTGCAGTGGCCAAAGATTTGATGAAATTCAAGAACAATCAGTGCCGTGAGCGCTGGTGTTCTGGCAGCGCTTAGAGAGCAGACTGCAGCAGCTAGCGCTCTTGGACTGTAGTAGACTCGCCGAGTCACTGCACGCTTTATCACATCTATGAGGCCAATCAGGATTAAGATACTTAGACTCGCAACCATACCGCTATTCGGAGAGCGCACTCGGTGAGTTAGGTTCAACAGGATGGACGACAAGAATGAAAAACATAAATATTAGATTCAGATCTTGGATGGCAATAATATATGTACTCGAATGTGATTTGATCATACAGATCTGAAAATAAAGTTTTCGCGGGTACAATCTGAACGCCGCGTCGGTGACCACCGACCACAAGGCAAAGGTAATACAATCGAAAGGCTCGGAATGGAACAAGAGAAAATTTATTCGTGACATTCGTTGACGGCAACCATCGGCATAGATCGTCAGTATTCGACACGCCTGCGTCGCTTCTCATCAGACGGTCACGCGCGGCGGTGTTTGTCAGGATTCTGGAGTCGGGTTTGGTGGTGACCAGCTGCACCGCGAGGAACCTGGGCGTGCGGCTGAGGTCGTTGATGCTGAGGGTTTTGCTGCGCAGAGTAGGGCGTAAACATCTCCATAAATAGCGCTACGGCCCCACAGGAAAAAGAGTGGTGATCTAGCGCTGCTTGGGAGCTGAAAGGATGTCCGCAGCGAGAGCATTGGAAGGTATGGCTGTCATAGGTGTGTCCAGGTGGGGGAGGGATGAAGCGGCCGCTGGGGCCATGCCCGTGCCCCATGGACCCTTCCGGAGGAATGGATGGCTGCCAGGACTGGTCCTGGTGCTGTTGGCCGCTGCCTTGCTCCTGGGAGACGTAGAATGGAGTGAAAGGCGCAGGGACTCCGGTATTGTGATGTCTAGAAGGTTTGTGCGGACGGGATGAACCACCAGAATCATTGATCACCCTTCCGTTGAAGTAAGAAGACATGTTAGTTTCAGAGGGGATTTCTCTTCAGGGAGTTATCGCTGTTCGGTCGAAGACATGAACACAAGGTGGTATTTATATGTTGGGGGAAGGAGAGAGGCACTGCACTGTGACGTGCGCGACGTGGATGGTACAAGTCATTGCTCTATGAAACCAATGAATCAAAATTTGCGGCAAGTACGACAAGATCTCACCTTTGCCCGAAATCTGAACGGTGTTATTTACTGCTTGTGGCCGTATGGTATGCCTTTTTTGAGAAAAAAGTGGTGGGCGTACTGGATCCCAAGAATTACGCCATTCCGATTGTTGACATCGTGTTGGCTAAAGCCGTTTGTGACACACGGACAACACACATCCGTCGAAATTACACGGGCATCGATCGGACGCTGGTTCCCCTTGTTGCGTGGACGCTTGAAGTCACAATGAACGGTAGTCCTTGATCGAGTTCAGCGAGAGGTAGTACAGGACCGTGTGCTTGGACGTTTATCTTACCACAGCATTTGTGAGCGTTCGCCACACGTACCGGGAGAGGGTTGTTCAGAAATGAACTACCGCCCTACATGTGCCTGAAGTTCGTTCAAGTTGAAATGTCATTTTTTTTTCCCAAAGTCTCGTTCGCACCTAGGCTGTTCTGGAGAGGCCCTTTGAGTGAGTAAGGCTCCCATGCTGTCAGACGTGATGACAACCCGATGTACCCCATCATACTAAGTAGCACGCTGAAGTGATTGAATGAACATCCAAAAGACAATTAGTCCATGTATATGATCAACTCACTGAGATCTCGTAGCCGCTGTGGCTAGGAGAGACTGATGCATGGAAATCATTAACACCATTGTCACAGCCTACGGTGCCACTGAGTTTCAGTCGCCGCGGCTGCATTCCGTAGGCAGCGACAAACGTCTACTGACATTCACTTTCTCCTGCCAGACTCCGTTGCCCGTCGCAACCGCAGCCTGACAGGCAATGTCTTGCCGAGTGAGATTATTCAACCTAACTTGACCCCAGCATCTACTTGCAACTTGGCACGTTACTTCAGTATCGCACCTTGAGGAATGCTGATTAGTAGTATAAACAGTTTCAAATCTCAAGCACCCTTTTCCGGCCAGGACTGGTAAGTTGAGCATGAGTGCGAGTGGGTGTTGTGCAAGTATTCAACCCCACTCGCAACGTCAGAAAATAGGTCAAGTCAACTTTCTTCAGTTCCGTCAAGCCTTGCAGACATGCATTGCACCAATTCGCCCATACATCGGGGAGGATGTCCGCACCCCTCATTGCAATGTCTTGAGTGCTCAAAATGCGATGCTCCAATAGCTCGAATGGTAAGGTGATATTCCAGTTATTTGAAGTGATATACTACCACAGCACGACTCCCTACTACGTTTACATACCGGTTGGGCGGAATGAAATATTCCGTGTGCTTCTCTTATGGCCGTTGCAAGTGTTCAGTTTCTTCGGTGACCGAATGTGGTTCACAGCGGGGAGCGAGCGACTTTCCCTATGGTTTCCGTCTTCCGTGCAGCCTCCATCGCTGCTCGTCAGCAGACCTGTCCTCCCGCTTCCACCATACCCCGTGATCCCAGAGCAATTCTATATCCAGTGAGAGACGTATTCCTGTATTGATCTCTTCATACACCAGTTCTGATTCTCCACCGTAATTCGTCATCTCCACTCCACCATCCATGCAAACCTGAGGTCGGAGGGCGTTCATCCTGATGAAGTCCAGATCGGCGAGACTGTATGGGGTCTCCCGTGAACCTTCTTTGCGAGGACGCATGCTCACTGCTGTTGCTGTTGCGTTCGCGTTTTCGGGTTATGTTCATCCCCTGCATTGAACACAGAGCGATCCTCGTGGTTGGCTCCATAATATTTATAGGTTTTCTCCGGGTTGACATTTACTCGAATTTACCATGCAGATAGGCTGTTCATGATCGAAGGGACGACGGTGTGGCAGCAGCGTACGTATTGAGACATGCTACTATGCCATGTGCTTCATTTTCCCTCTAGTCATGACGCGAGGGGCTAACTGATCTTCTCATTAGTGGAGCGACTTCTTTCAGAGAATACATCGTGTTAAGTGATAGGCACTTGGTCCCCTGCACAATGGATAGTTCCGTTGGCGCTGCAACTCGATTCGAGTTCTCGAAATTATCATAATTCCATGCATGGGTTTTGAGAGGCTGGTCTTATTGAAACTCTACAACCATCCGTACAGCTTCACGAATCTTCAGAATGGTGAGGTACATCCAATGATGCGGTGGTGTTGTCGTTCTCCTGACCATGCTGTAGGTTGGTGAAACATGGGCACCATGCTGAAGAAAGCCATCTCGGCCGTGGGAGACAGGCCCATTTTCGACCTCAAAAAAGTTCAGCGGACTTACTACGGCGTTCGGGAGGCTGTTGCAGTGCAATTTACAGGGGTGGAACGCACTAGTCAGAAGTTTCGAAGAGCTGTGTGGCAGCTCACGGGGATCATCGATCATTGATCAACTTCATCACTTAGCAAGATTCAACGCAAGTTGATATGAATTTCCGTCATCGGCAGTCGTTATCAGTTGTATGGTACGACGTTCTCTAGAAGCTATAAGGTATCTTGATGCTGAATCTACAAACATATCAAGACCACTTTGTTCCAGAGCGGCTGTCAGATCTGAACGCACGGATCGTGGCGGCGTGCGATGGCGCAGATTGTTAGTGTTGGGAGACGTATCTGAATGCTGATTGGCACAATACATCGTGATGCTTCTCCTGGATATTCTCGGGAGCATCAACCATGGGCTAGCACAGATCGTGAGCGAGATCTTGCTGTTTGGGCTCGACACGTTCTTTGCGATCGGGTGGCTGGGCATGGCGCGCTTATATGGGGGGTGGTTCCATCGCTGGCTTGGATGACAGAATGGTGACGCTCTGTCGTGCACGACGCGGAATATTCATATTGTAGAGTGCCTACATGATCGGTGAGGAGAACGGGGAACACGGGGCGTTGGCAGGCGTGAAACGGATCAGCGATATAGTGGCGGCACAATCACGTTCGAGGAAGAAACATCTATGTCATGATAATGAGTGCATGATGCGGAAAAGATAGAAAAAACTAAAAGGCCGGGAGTCACCTCATCTTTCCGCCCTGCTATAATGACTGAGCTGAGTGTCCCATTGAACACTAGTCCAAATACAGGCTGGTCATTGAAGCCAAGGCTTCTAGGAATGCAAAGCAGAAACATGATATATCGGGCACTGATTCATAAGGACCCATGGACCTATGGGAGATATATCTCGTTCTTTCGTCCTGGAACCTTGTTCCGGGATGACAGAGAGCGGTTCTCTCAGATGACCGGCCCGTATTGGACCCAACTGTTCAGGGGGTGCTGCATGAAGAACGAAAAGAAATTGACTGCAAGATCTGCAGAGTGCAAGGTTCTCACTGAGCTTGCTGTAGACTTTGGACGAGGTTGAACCCTTGGTACGAGTTGATACATTCGGAGGCAAGTTCAGTGGCCAGAGCACGAGATCAACTCGCCTCCCCATCGTCATATTTTGATAGAACAGAATCGTTCCTGCAGTCAACCAACCACGAGGTATGTCGAGGGGAGCTCATGGCGGCAATGGCATCTGGCCAGCTTTCGGCAGTTCGTCGCCAACACGTCCAATCTTCTCAGGCGCAGATGGTGTCAGTCAGAACAACTCGACGCCCGAGACCGAAACACAGAATGTTGGCCTTCGACCTTGGATTCAGATTCTGGCAAGGTGCCGGTAACTTGTCGAGCTCGTTCAAGGAAACTGACACAAAATCAGACTGTGTGAAGCTCTGTGACTGTATCTGACCATGAAAATGTGCCGTGTAGCATGTGGCCAAGTTTGTTATCTCGCGGAACGGTGGAGCACCCTTCCCGCCCACCACCCTCACACTGCGCAATTGGCTCGAGTCTCAGATCTCAGAGTCTGGCCAAAGCGCTCCCAATGGAGCCCGTGAACGCTAAATACACAATGCAATCTAACAAAATGCTCACTGCACCACGGATCATCACACTCCTCGGATCCATCTTGGTGGCGTTGAGCTCTGGAACTAATTATGTGGGTGGGCTTGATACCGTGTGATGGACGCCTCGCTGAATGGCGGTGGTTGCGTTGTAACAGATATACTCCGGTGCGCGGTCCTTCGTACATGGTTTCCAGCCCGTTCGTATGAACACTCCCGCTAGCCTATGCACCCCAGCTCGGTGCTCGCCTTCGAGTGTCGCATACACAACTTAATGTCATTGGACTCGCCGGAAACAGTATGTGCCCATATGTCCTTCCTAGCCTCAGTTGACCTGCCCCACAGTGGGCGTATACAGCTCCGGTCCCGTCTGGGGTCGCATCATCGATAACAACGGCCCACGTATCCCACTCATTGGCGCTTCAATTTGTTTGCTTGTCGGCTATTTAGGTATCAAGAAGATGTACGACGATGGCATAGGCGAAGACGCGACAGTTTCGACGCTCCACTTTGCGTTACTCGTCATGTGCGGCTTCATGACGGGCTTGGGTGGCAATGCGGGTCTGGGTTCCGCCGTCAACACGACTGCGAAAAGTTTCCCGGACACGTCTGTATGTTCTCTTTTCTTTATATCCTCCCCCCGTCTCGTATTCGGTGCGGAGTACGTACAACTGATGCTCCTTAGCGTGCCACTACTACCGGTCTCGTTCTCTCGGGCTTTGGTCTCTCGGCTTTCTGGTTCTCGTCGCTTGCACACAAGTTTTTCCCCGGGGACACGTCTGCCTTCTTGCTGGTCCTTGCTCTCGGAACAGCCATCCCGATGCTCATAGGCCTGTTCATTGTCAAACCTGTTCCTCTACCTCCGACGAGTTCGAACGCGCGGCACGAGACCGTGATCGAGGAGTACGATCCCATCCCAAGTGGAGACGCTATCGTCTTCATTAGGGAAGCGCAGGTGGCGTTAGATCCCGAGGCTGATGCTGAAGCGGAAACAGATTCTGCACCGCTCCTATCGCATGAACAGGCACCTGGCTCATATCACGCCTCAGTTCCATCTTCTGCTGTCGAGATGAACCTCCCAGTGAATTCGCACCGTGGAAGGAGTAGCGAGGGCAGGGAAGGACTGCCGAACATTCACGGAAGGCGACTTTGGCTCACTCCGGACTTTTACCTTATTTTTACGATTATGGGAATCTGTGAGTGGGCTATTATTGCGGGTCTCTGTCATCCATGCCTATTCTCGTCTCCATAGGTAGTGGCACAGGTATCATGTGTCAGTTCCTTTGACTTCGTCGTAGTCATCCCAACTCATGTTTCCGGGACAGACATAAACAACGTCGGTTCAATATCCCAAGCACTTTATGCCAAGGCGCATACGATCTATGATGACGTCGAAGCCTCCAAGTGGCAAGCCGCTCAGGTGTCTATACTAAGCATAGGGAATTTCGCAGGACGTATTCTGATCGGTGAAGGCTTTTCCCGTTTCTCATTCTTCTTTCCCTAAACAAGCGCGTCCCAGGCTTAATATCCGACTTTGCACACACCCGCCTCCGCCTTCCGCGCGCCTACTGTCTCTGCATCGTCTCATTCCTTTTCATAATCTCCCAAGCGACTGCGATCAGCGTTTCCTCCGTCCAGACGTTGTGGATGGCGACCATTTTATTGGGGCTTGCGTACGGCTCCCTGTTCGGTATCTGCCCAACGATCGTCATCGAGTGGTTTGGATTGGGTACGTCCGATTTCTGTCGTTGAAAACTCGATTGCCCGTCAACCAATGTTCCCTTCGCCAGCCCATCTCTCTGAAAACTGGGGTTATGCCTCCTTCTCGCCTCTAGTCGGGGGAAACTTCTTTTCCCTCATGTTCGGGCGAAACCTGGACACCCACGCGCCGACGCAAGATACCCGTTCCCCGTTGAAGATGCGCGCGTGGTCGTTGATCGAGATGGTGGTGCCGCGCGAGCTACCCTCGGAGCATCAGTGTTTCGACGGGAAGGCTTGTTATCTGCGGAGTTTGCAGGTGACGATCGTAGCATGTATCGTGTCGCTCGGGTTGAGCGTGTGGGCTGGGATTAGAGATGGGCGGAAGGGTAGAGATAGGGTTGCGCGTAGTCGAACGTAGAAGGTTATGTTCATAGATGAAAATCAGAACCTTGTTTGATGTAAGAGTCTTGGCCATTTTTGCACGCATCCATTTACAGTCGTTTGCAAAGCGACGCGGAAAACAGACTTGAGGAATTCGACTAGTCGGACAGTGCCGCGGTAGGACCCCGAATGCATCTGAGCCAAGATTGGTTGCACATTCCTGCCCTTTTCCTCAATGGCTACACTGTAAAAGAGATATGCTGCCTTTGTTACGACTGTTGCTGTGGTTCTGTCAAGAAGCACAATCGCAAACAACCTCAACCTAAAACAACAAGGAGGAGTATAACAACAATGACGAATGAATGTACAGTATGAACATAGCATGTTTCTTGTGGCTCTCTGAGGGACTTTCTGAGTGTTGCTTCTTCTCTATCAGAGCCGTAAGCTGGATACGATGACCAGCCACTATATCATTCTGAGTGTCTTTAATGAGACAAGCTAGTTCTGTTACAAACACTTTACTTTTCCTATTCAGACAAACGCCCCTCCAGTAAAAGAGTTGGAATTGGCAGGTGTTATAAACACGTTGCCTCTCCTATACGAACGAAACGCCCCTATAGTAAAAGAATTGGACTTGGCCAGGATCGAACGCTCGACCTGTTACGAACACAGGGAACGAGCTGTGACTAAGCTCGTTCTTCCCTCTGTCTTGCAGGACTTTTCCTGTATTTTTAGATATTTGATATCTCGCATACGAGTGCAGTAGAACGCTCACTCGTTGTATTATTACTTAGCATTTCTCTTGGAGCCATGTGGGTATTCCCACGGTCACATGGTTTCCTTACTTTATTATTCAGTCTTTCGTCTAGGACATGTGATCAAGACTAGGTCACATGATCCTTTCTTCAAAGTCACGTGATGTCACAGTCACGTGATGTGACACATGTCACATTTGGGCTTACGAATATTCTTATTCATAGAACCCTTAGCCCAGGTTCTAGACCATGGACATCAGGCAAGCGCATGCGT
>JBBPOI010000271.1:0-18211 GCA_038091355.1 Phylloboletellus chloephorus | reverse complement strand
TCCCTTAGGTCTGGGGCCCGACCAATCGTTTAAAGTCTGATCAAGACTATTGAAGTGCAAGAAAAGGTAAAGTACGCGTGAGCACGGAGGGTTGAGAAGTCAAGTTCTAATGTGGCAATCCTAAAGCCAAAGAATGGCCCTGGACGCTCACACTATACCTTAACGTAAAGAAGCGACAATAGTCTCGAACCAAGCAGTAGGCGTTAACCCACAAGAACTTGACTAGAGTTCTTGGGGCACTTTCATTCACCCTTATATACTCTAATTACATGGTCCGTGCGCACTGCACAGCATATTACTAATGCTATGTAAGATAAGAGCGGATATTGCTATTCGCTTACTATGAATGCTATGTATTACTAACAAGGTTCAGTATGATTACATGAGATGACATGAAAAGAATAAACGAATATATCATTCCCGCTGTCACGTGCATGTTCCCATGATCACGTGACTGAAAAGCGAATATTTACTGAAGGAGCACTTAGCAGCTCAACTTCATAAATATAATGAAAATAAATATTGACCACTAAGACAGGGGCTAAAAAGCAAGCGCACAGCAGCTCAAGCTTTTGTGTTTCTAACATTTATAACATCACCTATAGGGTCGAACATATCGCACCCTTCTTGTACTTCCCCTCCTACTAACCCGAACGGATTTACCCACTAGGGAAAGATGGAGACACAGGGAGTACACACCCCACAACGGTGCCTGACTCTCTTTAACGTCCATAATTGGGGACGCCAATGTCAAGGTGACATGGATCCCTCCCTAGTGCTCTATGGGAGACCAGCAACATTATCCTAACTTAGAGCACTGGACGGGCGCATAATACTAGCATTGGGTGGGTGCTATACCCGTGTACGTCAGGTGCACATAATCCTCGTCTCCTTAAGCCTAGAGCCTGGCTAACTGTTAAGGGATGTCATCCACTGTGCCAGGACCTAACCCTGGTCATCAGGGAGACTTACAAGCATCATTGGGTATAAACCAAAGTTGCAAAGCTAAGGGATCTACCCCTAGCTGTCCCTACTTATATACATCTCCAGGGTGGCAGTGTACTAGCCACCCTCTACCCTAAAGATAGCAAATATAGTACATGACATCATAGTGATGTCATGGAGATATAAATAAGAGGTCTAGCCTATGCATGAGGCATCTAGCCTTACACATGAGGCACCTAGGCTAAGGCATGCATCAACATGCCATTGCCATATGTCCATGGTCTAGAACCTGGGCCAAGGGTTCTTAGTAATAGAATATGAATAAGCCCAAATGTGACACAGGTGTCACATCACATGATGTCACGCATGACTGTGACAGGATGTGACATGTAACAAGTGTGACAGGGTGTGACATCATGTGATGTCATGTCACGTGTTGAGTCATGTGACCTAGTCTGTCACAATGACTCAAGAAAATAAGTAAAGTAGAGAAATGTCTGTAGAATAATGAGTCATAATAAAAGAAAAGGAAAATAGTCCCTGCAAGCCAGAGGGCAGACGTCGAGTCCTGTGTTCCTAACAGTCAGTATGTAGGTACAGGTGGCATTTTGATATCATCAGCAAGTTGTGGTTGTGGGGGGTTGGTTAGGTGGCTGCAATTGTTTGTGTGTAGATGCAGACGATGTATCCATTGTCAGGGGGGTGCGCTGGGTGGCTACACGAGGTCATTGTGGCCGAGTGAGGTTGTGCATCAGTTGGATGTGTGGGGGTGTAGGTCAGGATAGTTTCTCAGGTTGGGTTTTAATCAGTTCTATTCAGCTTAGTGAGTTCAGACTTATCAGAGTGTGTGTAGGGGAGAGTCCTCTTAGTATCAGGTGTCAGTGGTTGTTGGATGAGCTAGGTGGATGTATTTGTTTCATATTTCCCTGTTTTTCGTGCGGGAGGTTATTTGTGGGGGTGTGGGGAGGGTTTGGGTGTTCTCTGGTAATGGTCTGGGGGGCGAGGTTGTCCTTGCGCTGAGGTCGTGCATCCTTGCCCGCCTTTTGGGCGTGGGAATAACTGACCACGGTGATGGTACGAGTTCAAGGAGCCCCAAACCGGATTTGTGTTGGACTGTGCGTCGTCGAAATGCTCCAAGCCTTTCAACGACAAGCTCTATACATCATCCATCACGGTTCACAAGGGAACAGAACCTTCTTTAACTTTCCAAAATTTCCTTCCTCGAACCCCTTTCCACATAACGAATCGTACCCCCAAAGTTATCACGAACGGAAAATCTTGCCGTACGTTGCTGTGCATTGAGGCTCTGTGGACCCTGCACAATTTCATGCAGATACCGGCGCAGTGAACTATACAAGATTATTACAGACGTTGCATCATATTCCGATTTCGTGCCGTACTGTACCGGTTCAAGGATCCTGGAAAGCAAAGCGCGGCAGGACAGAATTATGGTGATAGAAGCGGAACTTACTGTAGGCTTCCTTGCATTCAAGGAAAGCTACGTGAGCACGGTGACATGCAAACCACATGAGTCTGTGGAGGTATAACCTTTCTACTCTCACCTTTGGGTATAAATTGCTGATATCCTCGGTATGCCAGGCAGTGGCTTCATCTTCCAGTCCGTTATTCAAAACCCTGACCACGGTTTGGCGCTTTCAGCCAGCAGCTGCCTCATCCCCTCTTCCATCTACGGTACTCCTACATCATAGCTCCGAGCAGAGCTCCTCTAGCGTCGTTTCACAATCTTTACCCGATCAAGGGCCAACGTTGGTCACTCTGGACCTAACCTTCGCATTCGTGAACGCGGTGCATGCCACTGTCTCTGCAACATTCTTCGGACAAATGTCGAAACTCATGGTGAAAGCTTTCGAAGAACGCTGTGTTGCATTATACGGACTTCGAACTAAATAATCACTCATCTATCCATTATAATGGATTGGTTCGAGCTGTCAAACTAAACATTTCGAGTCGGATTAATCTGCCCCAAAAACTCGATCCGCCAGCAAAACTAGTTCTACCAGGTGCTTTGCAACTCTGGCACAATGATAGTACAGACTATAGACCATTAAGTTGTACTCTTCTTCCCACACATATCCCAATGTTCACTCTGCCAGAGGCGTTGTCCTCAGGTAGGGTTGCTGAGAAACCACGGCTCAGCTGTCTATCCTCCCTGAATGATGATGCATGTACCTTGTGGAATGTAACGTCGGGGAACAACTGCTTTGCCTCCTCGTTATTAACAGATGGGTGTACGATCACGTCGTCACCCTTCTTCCAGTTCACGGGAGTCGTCACCTTGTACTTGTCGCCTAGCTGCAAGGCTGAAGTGGGGATTATTTGGAGCGAATCAAGTAATGAATATCATTCTCTCACAGTCAACCACGCTGCATAAAAGCAAGTTAACGCTGGCGTTAAAGAGGAGAGGAAGACAGATCTCACCGAAGAACCTCGTCAAAGTTCCTGCCGGTGGCAGCCGGGTAGGCGATCGTCAGGCGAATAACTTTCTTGGGGTCAATGACAAAGACGGTACGAATCTATTGACCGATAAGGTGTGCGTTGCGCCCAATGCTCGATAACACTCACCGTGAATGGGAGACCCTTGCTGTCACGGTTCGTAGCATCCTGCTCGTCAAGCATGTCGTACAGCGTAGAGATCTTTCTGTCCGCATCGGCTATCTAGTGCACGTTCATGAATGCGCAAAACAGACGGAAGAGGCTCGGATTACAATAGGGAATTGGACATTGGTGGGACCCAACTTGGAGCCATACTCGTTGATATCTTCCACCCACTTGTGGTGATCTTGAAGATCGTTGGCAGAAATGCCGATAACCTTGACATTGCGCTTTGCAAAGTCCTCTGCACGGCGAGCCACCTCGCCTAGCTCAGTGGTGCAGACAGGGGTGAAATCACCGGGATGGGAGAACAGGATGGCCTGGACGAGGGAAGATCAGACACCGAAGGCCAACCTGAGGAGGTGCATACCCATGAATCACCGATCCATTCATGAAACTTGATCGGGCCAGTGGTAGACTCAGCCTCGAAATCAGGGGCGATGCTACCGAGACGGAGGGAAGGCATGTTGATCTGACGAGGCGAAGCAGGGATGGTCCTCCTTTTATCGGCTCACCCCTTCGCGACCCACACTGACAGACACACGATGATCAATTATTGCGTCTTTGCTTCTCACGCCGCGTTTACCAAGCACAATACTTGGTGTGGCCAGATACACTACTGTACACTGCATCTTGCATTTGCCGTGCAGTCTCTACAGCCGAGTCACGGCGCGTCTAGTAGAAGGCGACTGCATGCAGGATGCTGTGCGGGTGCCGCTCTTGCTGTACTTGAATTATTCTGTCGATATCCTCATCGATATCCTGTGACGCCTCGATCTACAATGTTGCCCAGATCAGCACATGATCCATAAACTTATCGGTCGAACTCACCGCAGCCGCCAAGTCCAGCATTGCCTTTCCAGCAATAAGTGCTTCCTCATGGTTGTCTTTGATTTCTATATTAATGACATGTACGGGCTTATTGAATTCGCCCCCCCGACCGAGGAGATCTGTAGTGTGTCTATCATTTAATATAACAGACTCGTGTTCCGGACGGACTCACCATCACATACGGCGTCGAAACAGCGCTCCTCGCATGTGATCACCACATCGGCGATGGTTCTACTGTCTTGCCAGCGCTCTGGAGCTAATTTGATCCTACGATTACGGTCCAGCATCTGCAAGAGGCCGTTTGCGGTATATCTTGCGCCCGTAAGCCCCAACATGAAGACCCGGGACCCGGCTTCAACTCACAGACGCGGATCCTTCGACTGCAGTTCTTCATATATCGTATTATAAGGCGTCCCAAATGAGTAAATATTTGGTTTATCTATTGAGGGACCAGGAAGGCGAACAGCAGAGCCTGTGCCGTACGAGATTACTCTATAACCTGCTTTTCTAGGTTTTGGTCAGCAAAGCCCGAATTTCTGTGCGTGGACTATTACATACTGAAGGACGTGATGTCCCTCCATTGAACGATTCTAAACGATGTCAGGCTACGTATGCTCGTGGTAGTATCGCGCATCGATACCTGGTTACTGGCGCAAACAACGCAGAATAGCGGTCGCGATTTGTACATAGAAGTAGAAGACACTTCATTATCTGAAGGCGCTGGCACGATGGTATTCGCGTTTGGGGGCGACTGGAATTGGACTTGCTGCGAATCAGTTGATTGCCAAGGAATTGAATGCTGCTGCTGTGGAGGTGGTGGGGCAGGTGATCCTGAAGAAACTCTTTGCAGACGTGGATCTGCGCGCGCAAGGCGGGGGTCGCGGGCGCGGCGAGGGTCCATGCCACACTGTTCAGAGAGATGGGTCAGTAAGAGTGGCAAATGGGATGCAAAGGTATCAGCAGTATCTAGAACACTTGTAGTCTCCAAGTTGACCCAGCGACAGAAGAACGCGGGTCAATAAAGAATCCACTCTGAATCATCAGGAGGGAATGGAAATGAAAAGGGACGTACGAGTCAAGTGAAAAGAGCGGCAGTGTGACACAACGTCACATCCGTTTTACTATGGAACTCAGACGAGGAGGAGCAAGTCGTCGCTGCTTTGGCTTCCATCGCCTTTGCGAGATACGGCGCCAGGAAAACATTCGTCAGGACCGGTCACTCTCGTCGCATCGCACGCTTGCAGACGCCGTCCAGCAAACCACATCTTGGCACTCGGGCATCACCCATTCCTGCAGTCGCGCCAGCTTGACTGCGTAGCCCACTGGACACCGACTTCTCCGCTCTCAACGTTGCACCAGCTCAATCCAATCTACCTCACTCCCTTTCCAATTAACAAACTTACTCCTCGTTCGCTCAACCGCAAGAACCCCGTTGCCACATCCAGATGGGCTCCTTGGCTTAAAACATTTGACGCTGGAGATCTCTGACTGGCTCGGACATCATCACGAGCTGCATACCGTGCAGGTAGTGGAGCTTTTGAGTCCCCCAGGACCAGCACGCCTCATCCGGTCCACTCGTTCGCCGTTTCCTGGGGTCATTGCCTCGCAAAGAATTATGTAGTGTCGGTCGCAAACTATGGCAGACGGTGGTGAAAGGCACACCGTACACCTCAAACAAGGACTGCAATCCATCTTCCACCGGAAAACAATCGTTGCCCCGTGTTGCGAGGACAAACGTCTCAGCTCTCGGCGGGTTGGTATAAAACCATTTTCTTAAGTTCATGTACACAGCTGTCAATTGCTTCACTGCCACTCGGCATTATCCTAACCACTAGCAAGTACGCACAGCAAGTGTTTGAGCCTGGGTCCCCTGCTAGTGGAGACATGCTCGTACAAGGTGCCCTCCGGATTCAAAGTCATATCCAACTGGGCGTATCGTCGAGCAAAGAATGATATTCATGCCGCAAAGTCTCTGTTTCATTTCAGTGCTAGGACTCGTTTCCCATGTCACGAGTGCCCCGCATTTCTCACTCCAACACACGGATGCGTGTACCGGTGGCATACATTGCACTCGTTGGATCAAGTAGATTATTCTATCGAGTGTCTATGTATCCATTTTGTGCAGCAAGTCAATTTCCGTTTGATCAAAGCATATCGTCCAAGTTGCGAAATCTGAGCAAGTTTGGTAGTTCACTTTTACTGTAAAGTTGGACAAAGAAAAAGTGGAGCTCTGGGGAAATGGGTATAGAACAAGATCCAGTACATAGAAAACGAAAGATGGTGAAATGATGTTGCCAGAGAGATGCCGGTGCGAAGAGTGGAAAACCAGAGTAAATGGAGGGTGAGCACAAGTTAGTTCTGACTGTCGAGAAGAAGAAAAACAGCAAAATGGAGGTGGGTACCTCTGTACAAAATCACAAAGTTTCATGTGAGGCATTTGCAACTGTCTCATTTGCAACTCCAGAACAACAGTAGTAATAGCTAGCTCAAAGTAATACCTTCATCCCTGACCACCATGACCAACCCGATATTAGCGCAAGGCTGAGGAGCGCAAGAGACAACCTGAGTTGAACGACGGTATACAGCCAGATCGTGGCAAACTGGGGACACTGACGGTACATAGCACGAGCTGAAAATGTTCTGAAAGGGACACCACGTACCTGGGCTATGTTTTTCAGCCAAGAACCCCGGTTGACAAGCCATATCATGCGTGGACCGACGGCGACGGAAAGCAAGAACAGTACAAATTGGATTATCGTATTGTCCCTGTGCCGAGTCGCTGATTCATCATTGTAAGCACTACACGGTAGGATTGGGCGAGATTAACTCACTGTAGAACATGAAGATTGCCATGACTTTTGATTGTCGAGTGAGCTTCAGGGCGTCGCTCAATATTGTGAAACGTACTTGGGAACGTATTTACGAGCTTGTCTGTGATGTCACGGAAGGAGGGATGCTTTGCGTACTGATGGTGGACCAGACTTGTAGCGTGCACGTCGTGTCAATACGGCTGTGGCTACGCATCACTGTACTCACATGTCCATCATGATGAGGAAGAAGGTGTGAGGCATTATGATAATGAGAGCATTAAAGATCTCTTCTGCGAGTGGGGGCGGTCCATCCACCTCTGGGACAGTCGTAAGTGTGTGTCCGGGCCCGGGCGTCAAGGTGGTTTGGTCGGTGTCTTTGAACCTTTCGAGCAAGCCGCTTTCTCGTATCAACCGCCATTTCTCCTCTTCGGGTATCTCTATGAGGGGTTTTTGTTCTGGAGGTGACTTGGCATTGCTCTGCTGGTTCGACATGGGTGGAAGCGAAACCGCCGGAATCAAGTTACTACAACTGGCCAGGCCAATTACTTGATTCCTGGTCTCAACTATGACAACAGAAGACGACCGGGAGAGACTCCTCAGCATACTACATGCTCACGGCCAACAATTTCTGAGTCCCGCCATATCAAATCATGGGACGAATGACCTTGAGTTCAAGTTGGACTCGGATGGTTCTGAGGAGGAATGGCCAGGTTTCAGCTCGTCGGCCAACAGGGCCACTACGCAGATCCCTTCAGAGGACAAACGCGATGGCGGTGAGTAACTAAATCGGTCAATTTCTGTCGAATCTATAGAATGCCACTGGCTTGTACAAGGGGACGATGACTTCTCCGCAAGTTCATCGCGCACGCCAGATGTCATGGTATTCTTCCAATCGGGGCGGAGACACTCAGAAGCCAGCTTCTCAGCCAACGAACCGAGGAAATCTTTTATGGTACGCCGACTTTAGTGTTGCGAATGTCATGCTGATCTTTTCTAGTCATCCAAAGTGTCCAATATCACATTGTCCCCTATGCAGCGGGCATCTGCGGACAAGAAATCTGCTGAAGAGTTGAATGATCAATGGTACGCGTCCCCCCAGCACCTTGTTGTTCTAAGGTGTGTTCGAATGTTCTGATTTACGGTCAAGCACGAATGCCCAAAACGACGCCTTCCTCCATCGATTGGTCCACACTAAGCTACTCTCAGGATCCCTTAACTCAGAACTCGATCTTGACCATGCTCAGAGAGGGAGAGCGCTGGCAGGCCGTGTCTTAGAGTTGGCAGGAGAGGCGAAGCTCGGCAAGGGTGAAGACGTATTCCGCAAAGAGCAGCGCAGTAAAGCGGCAAAGCGCATAAGAGAGGGCCTAATACGAAAACAGCGGGAGCGAGAGCAAAAGGCCGTTGAGGAGGTAAAATTTGCGCTGTCAACGCTAATTATTTTATTGACCTTATCGCAGGCTAAAAATATGGGAAACTATCATCCAGCCCTGAAGCGCCTTTATGACTCAAATTCATCCTCGACCTCCAAGAAAAGGCGAGTCAGAGGCCTAGGGATGGGTATTGGAAAGTTTGTTGGAGGAACCCTAAAGCTTAGTCGCGAAGAAATAGCGTCAGTGACAGGATCACGGAAACGATTAGGTGGGGATGATTGTCGCGGAAGACGCGAACGGCCGCGTTAGAAAAGAGCATGAACAGTCGTCGCAGTGATGCTGCATTTTATCCGCCCACGCGCGTTGTGATAATACAATGCATTCCAGGACGAACATGCCACACGTATAGCAATATACAATCACAGATGTTCTCATAAATATTATTCAAATGTGGAGTGCCTGTAACCCGCCACTAATGTCAGGTTCGTCTTCCTGCTGCCGCATGGAGGAATGTGAGGCGGCATATTCTCTTCCTGATCGTTCCCCGTCTGGAGTGGAGCTTCATGTGTATTCAGCCTGTGCGACACGGGAACGAAGAAACAGGGGCTTACGTGGAGTAATGCTGAGACGGTCTTTCTAAAGACGCTTGACTGGCGTGACTGTGTGTCTTATGCGATGCTCGAGAGGACAACCTGCTTGGGGCATATAGGTCCGACCTCCCACGGTGTTTGTAGTCTCCATGATCTCTGTACGCTCTGGGACCCCTGTAGTCTCCATGATCTCTGTACGCGCTGAGATCCCTATAGCCTCCGGGATTCCTGTATTCGCTGTAGTCTGTATAGTCGGCGTACCGGTGATCTCGGTGATCACGCCAGTCTTTTTCTCTGTCATCGCGATATTCCCTATGACCTGGATGATGATCGTTACCCCGCCTATACAGGGTCTCAGAGTGGTAGCCGTGGGATGAGTAACTCCTTTCACGTCTGAGGGCATTCTGAGAGACTGATCAAGTAGCGGGAGGATATCTTACCTTTGCCGGCTGGAAGAGGGGTAAGTATCGATTCGGACGATTTCAGGTTCACTATACCCTCGATAAGACCCTTTGTCATAACTATCATAGCTGCGCGAGCGTTTAAAAGGGTGGTAACGCGTGAAATAAACCATCCTCACCGATATAATTCTCTCCCATGCCCGTCCTGGACAACGAACGGGCCTGGACGTGACGGCCGCGATCTTCCGCTGAAGTCCCCGACTCTGAAAGAACCTATGTCACAATATCAGAGCTAGCTGAAAGTAAGCATTACCTAGTTATTTCGTTTCCATGTTCATCTTGAAATATCACATTCATTCCACCTGGGATAATGTAGTATATCGGGCCTTCTTTCTCGTAATCACCCGCATGATTGTATCTATCAAGATAGATGTCTGGATTATGGCGTGGATTAACCTGAATAAACGTCAGTTCTCAACATCTAGGGAACGAGGCAGGCAGCGTACGTCGTGCACTACCTCATAGGGGTGGCTGCCGTAGATATCAGTTGGTGATCTTGAGCCTGGTACGTAACCCCCGGAGTAGTGACGAGGGAGTGGCGGAATCTATAAGGAAGCGCTCGAAGTCAGTCACATCGATGGGCAATGATTCTGCACGCACCACTCTCTCGCTGGGATGGAAGGCTGCGATAGTGTGATCACTCCCAGACGCAGAGGACCTGCTCGGGGAAGGGCTCATGACTACAGGCTCATCAGGATCAACCCTCTCCCTGCGTCCACTATGGAACGAGCCAGTGTGTTGCAGTTGTGGGGGACGATCCAACAACCTTGGAGTGTCATGCAGCCTCCCCGTATGCTCGCGATGTTCGCGTTCTGATAATGTCTCCGAAACTGGACTTTCGACGCCATGTCCGACGGAAGGCAAAGCCGAGGCTATTCTTGCAGGTCGCGCGTTGAGGGTACCTCCCATCACGGAATCCGGATTATCGACTCGAATGTAACCGTCATGGTAGTCTTCCGCGTCAGTCGGCACACGCGAAGGCAGCGGGGTGAAAACCTGGACGGAGACAGATTCGTTAGGCGAGTCAGCGATCACTGTGCCTGCTTACAGGCTCTCTTCTCTGCCGCTGATGGGTCAAAGGGGCGCCCACACCTTATGCTGAGCACGACTTACCTTCGTGCTTGATCTTCTCAAGACCTGCGGCTGTGATCGAATTGTGGGTGCTGGTTGAAATTCTGCCGCCGCGGGATAACCCTGCGGATAATCAGTGTATAGTGTAGGGTCACCACGATGAGTGCGATTGCGAGAGCCAGAGAATGCCTTGAACATGTTGAAGGGCATCCTCGCGGGGCAGGTTTGAAGGCGGATGCACGCCTGGTTTAAGATTTATGGTAGGGAGGCATGAGGCAACCGTATGGCTGGCTGTACAGCTTGTGACCAGCAGCCGGACGGGGTTAACGGGTCTGACCATGCGCTCGACACCAGAATTGATTTCAAGTTGTATAATCTCATCTGCACTATCTCACACCCCAGTCCGACTCTTTGAAGCTTGATGGTATCTACGCCAAGTCTTTAGATATTCAAGGATGCCCCAGCGTAACGCTGCCCACGGACGGCGTCACCCTAGATGATCAGACCGCCACTCTGATGCTGAAGCTGCTTCACCTCTCCGAGGGCGTGAGCAACTTTCCCAATCGCCTCAGCAGTTGCCGCCACACTCGATGGATCCAAGAGACTGGGACTAGCGCATGCCATAGCGAGTCTCTCGGACAGCGCCCCGAGTGCCAATTCCAGCGCCTGAATGGGTGCATCAAGAGGTACAGTAGCCGCTGGCGCAGTGGCGACCTGTGCACCATGATGCACATTAGACTGTAAATGAATGGCAACAGTACTTACCAGTTGCGCACTCCGGAGCTCAGAACTCACCCGACGTGGAAATTCTACCGTCAACTGGTTGCAGTGTCAAAGAATGAAGTTGCCTACGACTAGAACGGAATTACCTTGGGGGTCTGAAGAGGAGGATCAAGAGTGGGAAGCTGAAGCGGCTGTGGGCTATTGCGGGCAACGGCTTTGCCTTTATCAGACGGCCCTGGTTGTTGTGAGCGACCGGTCAGCCCATGTTCGGGTGTTGAAAGTGGTACGGGTAAAAGGCGCTGCCATCCTTCCGAGTCCTCGGTGATGTATATGGTCCCACATATTACACATTCCTGGTCAAGAGGGTGGATGCCACGGCCAACCCATCCAAGATAACCACAGACCTTGCGAGGATCCTTGTCGATGCCTGTCTTTGGTGGTCTGACGAGCGGGACTCCATAACACCGGGTATTTGGACACTCCTCTCCTAGCATCGCCCACCCTTTCAGCAAGCGTTTCCCAATTTCAGTCGATGCTTGGTCTGATTGCTGGCGACGTCGAATCATCTCTTCGGTTTCGACTGGAGGAGCGAAGGTGGGGGAACTCAAGGTGCTGGAGAGATCTGTAGGCGGGGTAGATGGCCGTGAACCATGTGACGTAGATGAGATAGTTGAGGATGACTGAGACTCCGTTCCTTCATTCCGTTGAGCTGTTTGTTGGGGTAGTACCTCCAGTGATGCGAGAGCAGCAAGCCTGCTTACTTTTGGGAGGGCCGTCGCAGTTTGCACAGTAGTGGGCGACAGGTTGTGGGCCTTCTGGGGATCTCAGAAGTGGCACTCCGCGGCAAGTTGGTGCAGGACACGGGCAGTCAGTCAGCACCTGCGATGTCGTTCCCATGAGTGCGACCCCACAGAAGGACACAACCATACCCATCCTCTCAGCATATATTCCCCGAGTCTGTTGGACACATCGACGACTTTGCTCATAATGCTGGACGAGAAAGCTGCTGGTGAGATGGTCCAGTGATGGACACGTGACATCTATAAGTCTGCAAAAGTACGCCACGTCGGTCGCGTCGCACAGCACTTGAACCTCCTCCGCGTCATGAAATGGCCAATACAATGGCCGGCCTCACTCGTGGCGTATCTTGTAATAGCCCTTGACAGCCCCATCCTTGCTCAGGCATCCTCCGCCGGAAGAAGTGTGTGGACATTACAGCGGAAGCAGACCTTCCGGTATGTCCTTGGTTTCGTTAGGCAAGTCACTCGTATGACGTCGTGTAGAAATGCCACTCGAGATCTGTGGTATCATGGTTTCGATAATTACATGTCGAGGGGTACGTCTGATGCCTCGTTCGTGAGCGTGTCTAACACTTTCACAGCTTTCCCGCTGGACGAGGTGACTGATCTCGACAATACAACAGCTACGTGATATTGATCGATGCAAGCTCTCACCACTTTCTTGTACAGGAAGAGGTCCAGACTGGGAGAACCCGTACGGTTGTCTCTTCATGTAGGGAACGACGCTAACAACGAACTAGAGGAAACATAGCATTCAACGATGTTTCTGGAAACTTCTCCCTGACGCTTGTCGACGTATTGGATACACTGGTTGTACTCGATGATCCAGCAGGTTTCCAAGATGCGGTTAAAAATGTCATCCACTGGGTTTCCTTCGACGTGAACACGAAACCGCAAGTATTTGAAACCACGATCCGCGTCCTGGGAGGACTCTTGTCTGGACATCTATTTGCCAGCGACTCAAGCCAGCCATTTTACCTTCCATGGTACCGAGGACAACTCTTGAACATGGCTTATGATCTGGGCAAGCGACTGTTGCCTGCATTCGCGACGCCAACTGGACTTCCGTATGCTAGGGTAAGTGTGATTTGCATCAGTCAAGACCTGGAAGCTCATTTTCTCAAGCTTAATCTGCGGCATGGTGTTCAAAAGGGAGAGTCCCTAGATACCTGTTAGATATTTCCATGTCTCTGCGGTCACGGCTCATTCTATTCCAGGTACTGCTGGGGCAGGTTCTTTGATACTAGAATTCGCTACTCTGAGTAGACTCACTGGCGATGAGCGCTTCGAGAAAGTTGCCTACAAATCGTATTTTGCACTATGGAACCGTAAGTCAGATCTTGGTCTGGTGGGCAATACCATCAATATCTGGACCGGTGTCAGTCCTACTTCCCTCTCATTTTGTTTTGTTGATATCAACCTCTACCTAGTCATGGACTCCTCCAGAGGTCACAGGAATCGGTGCTGGCATAGACTCTTTCTACGAATACGCTCTGAAATGGTACATTTTAAGTGGTATGTCTTCTGCAATATTCCTTCGCATGAACTTCTCCTTATGACCACTTCGTAGGAGAGGTTGAGTTTTTGGATGTCTGGCAAGAAGGGTACGCGGCAGTCATGCGACATGTCCGCTCTCCCGATGGTCACTGGGTATGACCATGGTTCCCGTTCTTTCCGCTACCTACCAATAACTCGTCTCAGTATCGTATTGTCAACCCACATACTGGAGAACAGGTTTACACAACGATGGACTCACTATCTGCGTTTTGGCCAGGTTTGCAAGTTCTGGGTGGGGATATTTCTAACGCTATTAAGTCGCACTTGACTTGTGAGTAGCCAAATGGTATTGAATTTGGCAGTAATCTAATTCTTGCGTAGACTGGAACATTTGGAGACGGCATTCTGGATTGCCTGAGGTATGGGACGCACATTTTATGCAGGCGACGTCCTTCCAATACCCCCTGCGTCCCGAATTTATTGAATCCACATGGTACCTGTACAGGGTGAGTAGTTGTGACGACGATCTGTCCAGTTTCTGCTGATGGATTGGTTAGGCTACCCGAGACACTTACTACCTCGACGTTGGAGAGCGCGTTTTGAAAGATCTCATTATTAGAGCAAAGGTAGACTGCGGACTCACCGGAATCAAAGATTTACGCACCAACGCAAGGGACGACAGGATGGAATCCTTCGCGCTCTCGGAAACCCTGAAGGTAAACCTTTTTCTTTCTATAGCGACGTTGCGTCTGACTACGCGTCGTAGTATCTGTACCTGCTTTTTGATGAAGAGAATCATCTTAACAGTGACGATTCCCATTATGTGCTGAGCACAGAAGGTCATATTCTTTCCCTTCCAAAGCATGCTCTCAGACCTATGTCACCTGCGCGTCGAAGGCTTCGTAGGGAGGAAAGCCTCCAGTGCCCTGTGTATCATCCTTTCCAAGGCTTCGTGCCCAGCGGAGTCGCGGAAGGTCTCATGCGTGGAGTGGGCTCGCGCCCTGACGTTGATTTTACAAGGGAGCTAATCGGACTGAAGCCTCAGCCGTTGGACGAGCATCATTGGTCGCCCGACGGCTGGTGTGCCCTGCCTCAAGTAGATCCATTTGTGAGACGTCCTTCCTGGGCTGCTCAACACTTGGCTCCTAACTTATGACAGACCTACGACTTTATTATGTCCCCTGGCGGCCGCGTAGTTACAGAAGACCCAAATCCAAGCAACGAGAAGCTACAGCTTGTGGCGGATGGATTTTTGCTACAGAACATCACCGGAATACGAGCTTATATTGTCAGTCGCCTCGATGGCAATGGATATGACATTGCCAAACGTGGGTAGATTTGTCTACGTTGTAATAACTTGATGCTCAGTTCCCTGCCCCAGTCGGCCCTCATTCCGTTCGGACTGGCCAGTTGGTCTATATCAACGACACAGCACTACTATTACCAGAAGATGAATTTAAAACCCCCCATATCCCTGACATCCGTCTGAGGATATTTCTCGATACCGCGGATCCGATGCTTCCAGCGCGGCCCGGAATGCTAGAGATGGACGCAGAATTTCACGTGACCGCCCACACTGCTACGTTTGGTGCGGATCTAACCTCAGCGGAGAGGTCAAAAGCGTTGATATTCGGGCGCGCTGAGGGGGTTCGGATTCGGCGAGACAACGCTAACTCGCTCGGATGCGGCCCCTTTGATCAAGATTTTGCTGGGGATACTGTTCTTTTATGGAGGGGTGATTGCACCTTCCTAGAAAAACTCCTCTATGCTGGGGGTGCAGGTGCGTCGGGGGTCATTGTTATCAATACCGATGATGCGCCCATCAACCCTTCGGCCACCGCATATGAAGTAACAGCAGCGGGTGAGCTAGACGACGTTGCGCTCGTACTGTTGTCGCATACGGCAGGGAAGAATATTGCTGCTATGCTGGATGCTGCTGGTTCGTTTGGGTATGGCAATGTTCTATTTTCCGTTGACCGAGAGGGATGGACCAGTCAACCAAGAGCTGGGAGAGACGAGGATCAAGAGGGCCAGAGACCACATGTACTGTACATCAACGGGCATCCCGTACTGAATACCCGGTTACTGGTATAATACATACTTTAGTGGTGGCCAATTGCAACTCGGTTCCGCACCACAGGAGGGGCGGTAAAGATACGTCTATGTACAAAAGAATGATCTAAATACCCCAACAATAAGGATACGTGTTTGACGCGCCGAGCGCGTCTCATTCTTGAATGATGGAATAAACGGGATCCTCCATGGCCCAGTTCTTTCGCAGTGCGGATATTTCCACAATGAACAAGTACTCCAAGATGTTGCCGCCCTGCATGCGGACAAGGGCACCGGCCGCACTGGCAGACCCGCCTGAAGTGGTCTGGACTGAGCAATGTGGGCGACATGGGGGGTGGCACGCACCAGTGGCTATGAGATCGTCGACGATGACGACGTTCTGTCCGTGCCGGATGGCTCCGTCCTGGATTTCAAAGGTGTCCTACAGTCGGGGAAACGGTGAGGGGGGGCGCGGAGAGAGAGATCCAACGCACGACGCCGTACTCCTTCTCATACGAGACCTGCTTGCACGGCCCAGGAAGTTTTCCTTTTTTCCTCACTGGCACGAAGGCAGCGCCCAAGCGCAGAGCGATAAGCGGGCCGATAAGGAACCCTCTGGCGTCCAAGCCGACGACGACGTCGAGCTTCTTGTGCACTGACTTGGGTATCGTATGGGAAGTAATGCGGTGGACGAAGTGGGTGATGAGCGTCTCAAAGGCGACAGGCTCGCGGAAAATGGGGAAGATGTCGATGAAACCAACGCCCTGTCGGATCGTTTCATGTTTGGACCACGGGGGCACGGGACTGAAGACATACGGATTTAGGGAAGTCTGGGTATCGCGTAACGACACTTTGCAAATAGTCGATGTCAGACATGGCTGGCGTTGCGGGCGCGGACTGGATGAGCGCAGGGTAGACGTCCGGAGGTAAAAAAGGTGGCTATCATATTTGAAATGTCATTTATTTGCTCGACAGTCATACAACTTTTAATTATCCCGCGTATCACTGTTGGCAGGGCGTCCAGGGCCGTGTGCTTACACGTGAAGGCGCAGATACATAAAACATTCACAACCCGTATCGTCGGGTGATGGGTCGCCACCACTCCGAAGTTATTCGGCTTGAGATGAACACGAGGTAATACCTCTTCATGCTGCACTTCTTTGCTTATGTAATCATCAATAACCATGGAATCCAACATGTATCTAACAAGTTGTCGGATGCAAGCCGACCATTGCCGAGTCGGAGCACGAAAATACATACCATAAATAGTAATGGTGCATGCACTAGTAGTTCTTGGGAAGATAATGCCCAATTGGAGTCTTAAATTAAATAAGCAACCACTTCACATCTGTTAAATGTGTGTGTGTGTGTGTGTGTGTGTCTGTTGGAATGCATGACTGTTGCAAGTACTCTGTTGCCTAAGAGGCTGTTGAAGTGCAGAGGACCAGTAAAGCAGGACATGGAGTGGGCGGATGGAGATGGTTGGACTTTGGTTGGCACGGCACAGCTATGGCATGGAGGTGGATGTGCTGATTGTTATAAACACCTCTACATTTCCTAGGTGGACAAACACCCCTCTAGTAAAATCATAAAAAAGAGTTGGACTTGGTTGGTGTTATAAACACATTACTTTTCCTATACTGTTAAATTGACTGAAGCGGATAGAAAGACGAGAGTTCAGAGGTACTATTAAGAACGCGGGAGTGGAGAACAACTGCTATGTTGTGCAGGGACGGAGGGACGGAGGTCGGCACGAAAACGGAGGTGCTGGACTGTCAGGCAAGGCCCGGGTCAGCTCTGGAGGAACTCCAGAGGGCGGAGTTAGCTCTCGGAGTGGTGGGACGTTGGCTTCACCTTATGTGGTGCGCCTCTGTCGCAAGTCAGTCCCGGATTTCGGAGGTCAGAAACGGAGTGAGGGGAGCGAGACTTAGTCTTCGGGAGGACTAATCTGGCGAGCGGTCTAAGAGTAGAGTCTGGGGAGACTCAGAGGGCGGCAAGGAGCTGAGGCCAAGTCGATATTTGAACTGCGGAATACAGAGATGTGCTCATACTTTAAATACCCGGATTGTAAGTAGATTATGGAGGGAATATTATGAGCGGGATCGGAGGAATATCACGAGTGAAACAAACCCAGAGTCCCGTCACAAGAGCGGGAACCCTTGTTTCTGAGACCTGGAGCTGTCAGAGAGTAAGACAAGTATTCGGAATACCTTCTGACAGCTTTTGAAATCAAAGAACAAGATCGGGGTCTCATCCCGACAGTTGAAGGTCGGGGGCTAGATTCCGAGATGGAGGATGTGAAATCTATGAACGATTTTGAAATAGAGTATCGGGGGGATGTTACGAACACAGGGAACGAGCCGTGACTAAGCTCGTTCTTCCCTTTGTCTTGCAGGACTTTTCCTGTATTTTTAGATATTTTATATCTTGTATACGAGTGCAGTAGAA
>JBBPOI010000270.1:0-18280 GCA_038091355.1 Phylloboletellus chloephorus | reverse complement strand
CCGATCTCCGACCCTCTGTCCCTGCGCAACATAGCAGTTGTCCTCCGCTTCCGCGTTCTTAATAGTACCTCCGAACTCTCGTCCTTCCATCCGTTTCAGTCAGCGTTCAACAGTTCTTAACAGCATCCAGGGCCATTCTTTGGCTTTAGGATTGCCACAGACAACCTCCAACAGCTTTGAGAAGGGCAGAACATGCTTTGGAATGAAGTTTGGATATAGCAGATGGGCTAACACCAGTTTGCTTGGCAATTGCTTCACCAGTGTGGCCAGCATCAAGCAAGGAGAGGATGGTGCTTTGTTGAGTAAGAGAGAGGGATCTGATTATGATGGTGGTTGAGAATCAAGAAGCATGTGAACTTTTTTAAACTCAGACATACTATTTATATGTATATCTTTGTTTGTACTACCAAACAAATGGAAATATTCTGTGATTTGGCTGAGATCCTAGTCATCAGTTCAAAAGTGAAAAAACTCTTTCCATGGTATTGCTGTTTTAAATTGACCATAACTGCACAGCATGTAGACCAAATCACATGACCTAGGGAGCAATTATGTAGCCAAGAGTATGTACTATTTATGACTCCACCAAGCTAAGTGAAATTCCCACAGTACTTTCAGGGTTAGTATGGAAAGAGTTTTTGGAGTCATTGTACCTTACATAGTCCTAAGTAATATAAAGGGCAGAGATACCACACAGCTAACCCTACTTCATCATGCAATCCATTCCTGCCTCTGCTAGAACCAATATCCTATGTCTCTCTGAGTCTGGCCTTTTTGCTATGGAGATATCCCCCCAAACTGGTCTGGGAAAGTCTACTGTAGCTATGATTATCAAAAAGATCCACACAGGCAAGAAAAACATCAAATTAGGATGTTCTTACAACCTATCTCCTACTGATAAAAGGAGAATTGTCTCTAGTATCACCTTTGGCAAGGTTGAAAATGCTGTCTGGGCAATCCATCACATCAATTCTGCCCTCTCCTCTCCTGTCTCTGCTCAAACTGTTAGAAATGTGCCCATGTCTGCATCTCTCAAGGCTGTAGTCAAGAAAAAAAAGACTACTCTTATTTGTGAGGCACAGGCAACATAGGCTAGCCTTTGCTCTCAAGCACCAGCACTGGACTGTGGAGGACTGGAGTAGGCTCATTTGGTCAGATGGAACCAAGGTCAACAGGATTGGGTCAGATGGAAGGAAGTATGTGTAGAAGTTGACAGGAAAGCCTTTGTAAGACAAGGAAGTACAGGGACCAGTAAAGCTTGGAGAAGGTTCCTTAATGGTCTGGTGGTGCATGGATTGGAATGGAATGTGAATCCTTTAGAGGTGGAAGGAAGAATAAATGCTGAGCAGTATGTCTCCATCTTGGAGGATAATCTGCTTCCTACCATATAAGATTCTAGAATGCCTAAGGAGAATATTATCTTTCAGCAAGATAATGACCCAAAGCACACCTCTAAAGGGACCAAGGAGTGGCTGGAATCTCAAGGGATCAAGGTTCTTGACTGGCCAGCACAGTCTCTAGACCTTAATCCCATTGACAATCTCTGGCAAATCCTCAGAAACAAGCTCAATAGCTATGCAACACCACCAAGAGGACTTTGAGACTTTAGGAGACAATTGAAGTGGAATGAGACAAGATAGAGGTTGAGGAGTGTCAAGAATGGATAGGAAGCATGCCTAGAAGACTAGTGTTATAAACGCATTACTTCTCCTATACGGGCAAACGCCCCTACAGTAAAGAATTGGACTTGGCCAGGATCGAACGCTCGACCTGGCATAATACTTAGCTATTACATAAGCATGTCATGTGACCTAACACGTGTCTTTAATCTCCGCTTTATTAAATACATGAGGCATACAGCCTCCTTAATTACCGCTTCTATCTTCGCTTCTATTTCATACACGTTTGACATGTGGTCTGATTAGAACCTTCTATTTCCCACACACAGCTTGGTCTGTGTGCAGTAGTTTGTAGTATATAAAGGACCATGTATCATAGCTAAATCCCCAGCTTAATCCACTTGTTTGCTTCGGCATCAAGTCCATTGGGCATAGATAGCTTGTGTGAAGTGTGAACCCTATCATAGTTAGTACTTCAGGACCCTTGCTAGCACTTCAGTGTTGTCAGCTGTCCTTTCTCCTTCTACTTGTCTCTTTGCCAGTCTGCAGCATACTGAGAATGCTTGCACTTTGTACATAGTGTTAGGGGTTTAGTACTCCCTTAGCACTTAGTAGCAGAGTCCCTGTGGACAGGTCCTAGACTTGTTACAACTAGAGGCAGTAATAAAAGCAAAAGGAGGGCATACAAAATACTAAAATTATAGAATAGAAATGTTGCTCAAAAAAGTGTCCCAATGACATGTCATTTTTAAATGGTTATATCTGAATCCAATGGCAACCAAATCGCATGGCTAGGGCTCACTTTTAGGGAAAGTGTTAGTGAGTGCTATTGATGACCCTGCAAGAGTTAGTCCTAATTCCTTCTGACTCTCTTATGTCAGATCTTTCCAAAATTGATAAACATTGGGACACTTTTTTGAGCCACTGTAAATCTTATCATAATACAAAAGATAGCCAATGGGGGATCTGCTCCTACTGCCCTAAAGGTACAGATGTCTTAGAAATATAAAGACCAGAAAGGAATGGTGCTGGATTTTGCTTATTGTCTAACATCTGAAATGTCTCAGTCAAGGTGACTGGAAACCTCCACTAATGCGCCATGTGGGAACAGCAACATTATCCATATTTATGATGCCAGATGAGCACATGCATAGCATTTGGCAGATGCTAGTCCTGTGACCTTCAGGTGGTCATCACCCTTGTTTTTTTTTAGCCTGGGACCCAGCTAACTATTAGGGGTGTCACCCACTATGCTAGGACCTAACCCTGGTCATCAGGAAGACTCACATATGCATCAATGGGAGACCATCAAATTGTAAAGCTGGGGATCAACCCACAGCCATCCCTACTTATATACATTCCTAGGGTGGCTGTGTACCTACCCTATATCCTAGAGATAACAATAATAGTATATAATGTCACACTGTTCGGAACACAGGACTCGATGTCCGCCCTCTGGCTTGCAAGGACTATTTTCCCCTTATTTTATATTGCTCTCCTTATTATTCTACAGACATTTCTTACCTTTACTTATTTTCTTGGGTCATTGTGACAGACTAGGTCACATGACTCAACACGTGATGTGACATCACATGATGTCACACTTGTGATGTGACATGTCACACTCTGTCATGCAGTCACGCATGACGTCACATGATGTGACTCCATGTCACATTTGGGCTTACTAATATTCTATTACTAAGAACCCTTAGCCCAGGTTCTAGACCAAGGACATTAGGCAAGCATGCATAAGTCTAGGCGCCTTATGTGTAAGGCTAGATGCCTCATGCATAGGCCAGCCCTCTTATTTATATCTCTATGACATCACTATGATGTCATATACTATATTTGCTATCTCTAGGATAGAGGGTGGCTAGTACACTGCCACCCTGGAGATGTATATAAGTAGGGTCGAGCTAGGGGTAGATCCCTTAGCTTTGCAACTTGGGTTTATACCTGATGATGCATGTGTGTCTCCGCGGTGACCAGGGTTAGGTCCTTGTACAGTGGGTGACTCCCCTAACAGTCCGTTGGGCTCCAGACGTATGGAGACAAGGGTGATGACCGCCTGAAGGTCACAGGTATAGCACCTGCCCAATGCTAGTTTATGTGCCCATCCAGCACTCTAAGTTAGGATAATGTTGCTGTTCTCCCATAGAGCACTAGGGAGGGTTCCCAGTCACCTTGACTGTGGTGTCCCCAATTATGGACGTTAAAGAGAGTCTGGCACCGCCCATTTCTGGTCTTTATAATTCTAAGACGCCTGACACTTTTAGGGCTGTGGGGACTATGTCCCTAGTTTGGTTATGGATTAGGTAGTTAAGTACTTAGAGTACAAGAGCATCATAGACATCATGCGGGTCTAGGTTTAGCGCATGAAGCTATTCCTTACACTCTGTGCTTGAGTTTTTGTTATTATTTAAGCCCCTAGAAAATATGACGGAAGGTTTGGAGTCTTGTACTCAACTGGAATTCAAGTTCTAAAGGGGGGAGTAATGTTATAAATGCCATTACAATTTAAAGACAGACAAACACCCCTCTAATAAAAATACAAAAAGAGTTGGACTTGGTTGGGATCGAATACTCGACCTCATATAATACTTAGCTATTACATAAGCATGTCATGTGACCTAACATGTGTTTTTAATCTCCACTTTATTAATAACATGAGGCATACACACCTTCTTAATTACCACTTCTATTGTTACAAATTAAGGAGCGTGTTGCCAAGCACCGCCCTTACCCTACCCTTTTCTATGTAGACGTTTGGCTAATTGGATTAGGGAGTGAGCTGCTGTGCACTGCCCCAAGTCCTTAGCCCCTACATTTGTTACTTTTAGGGTCATGTGATTTGGTCACGTGATCATTCTCCTATTTCCAAGTCATGTGATTGGAAGTCATGTGACACTGTCATGTGATAACTAATCATGTGATGTGGCCTAGCCACATTTGGACTCTTATCTTTAGACCCTTAGCCCAGATCTGGACTCTTACCTCATGGCAGTGGTGCGTTGATATACCCACATGTCTTCTTCTTTGCTGAGCCTGATGGCAAGGGGCTGAAATGCCTCATGTCAAAGGGCCAGGCCCTTATCTTTGGTCCATGATGTCATCAATGATGTCATGGGCTATTCTTGTTATCTGGAGGGTACAGGGTTGCCAGGTACATAGCCACCCTTCAGATGTATAAGTAGTGTAGAGGCTGGGGTATTGTCCCTCAGCTTTGCAATTCCTGAGTTACCTGCTCATCAGGCTATACTAGGTTGCATGTAAGTCTCCCTGTCGGCTAGGGTTATGCCAGACCAGGGATGGTTCCCCTCTAAATAACCTTATAGCCGGGCTCCAGGCTTACAGGGGATGAAGGTTATGTGCACCTGACACACATGGGACTAGCACCTGCTCCATGCTATCCATGTGCCCATCCAACACCATAAATTAGGATAAAGTTGCTGTTTCCCCATAGTACACTAGGGGGGGTCGCTGGTCACCTTGGCCAGATGTCTTGGAGTAAGACGCTAATACAACTCAGGCACTGTCCCTTTCTGGTCTTCCTTTCTTTACACCCGCATCTTTAGGACAGTAGGCATTATTGGCATGCCTTTAGTATTATACATATTTGTAATAGATTAGTAGTAGACGACCTCTACCTTCTGTACATGTACTCTAGTATAGGGGGATTAGGGTTTGGTGGTTCAGGAAGACCCCAATCCTAACACTATTACACTTCTTATTCACACACGTTTGACACATGTTCTAATCACAACCTTCTATTTCCCATGCACAGCTTGGTCTGTGCACATTGGTCTGGAGTATATAAAGAGCCATGTATCATAGTTAATCCCCAGCTTAATCCACTTGTTTGCTTTGGCATCAAGTCCATTGAGTGTAATTAATGAGTGAGTGTGACTTAGCAGTTGTTAGTAGTATTCAAGGCCCTTGTTGACACATCAGTGTTGACAACTGTCCTTTCTCTTTTCACTGGTTTCTTTGTCAGTCTGCAGCCTACTGTGAAGGCTTGCACTTTGTATCATCGCTATTTGGGTTTAGTACACCCATCTAGTGTAGCAGTGAAGTCCCTGTGGTGACTAGTCCTAGGACTTGTTACACTGTGGTAAAACATTACTGCTCAGTAATGTTGCTTGCACACCCCTCATCTTGCTCTTCATCTTTTTCCCTCTGGACACTTATTGAGGTATGAGTGTGCCTTTACCACATACTATATTGTCGGATGCATCGTGAGCAAGCTGACCACTGCCAAGTCAGAGTATGAACATCATATACTGTATATAGCAATGGTGCATGCACTTGTACCTATCGAGCAGATAATGCCTGATCAGAGTTACAAGTAAATTAAGTGTCCGCTTTGCACCCCCTATTGTTTGCGTGCCTACTGGCTCCTCAGCCAAGTGACATTGCTCGTACTGCTGAACCACATACATTATCTATAACAACATATATAAACTCTTCTCTTCACCCACAAACACCTCAGTTGTCTCTGCCCCGTCTTAGGCAGCAGCTGAGCTCTGGTCAACTCCAGTCCTATCAGCTCTGCTTGCTCTGGACCTCTGGGATTTTGACACCTTTTACCCCTTATAGCATCCTTTCTCTTTCATTCATTGCCGATTTGCCTCACCACTCTTTGGTCCCTTTCTTTCGAGGACATCTTTATAGTGTACAGTTCCCTTTCACCTGGATGTGTTGTATGATAGGGGCCTGACTCGATTTGTCTGGCCGTCTCGTGCGCCGAGGCGGCCGATTATGCTGGCTAAATCCCTCGCTCGTTTTTCTCGCTCGGTCGAGATCAATTAGGCCCCAAAAGCTGTCTTAGCTATGTTCTTATCATGTCTTACTACTACAAAAACATTGGATTCCCCCAGTGTGCGTCTGATGAAACTCCTGGCTCAGCATTAGAGTACAGTACTAGAAGTGATTTTCGAACCTGTGTTGTGACTGAAGATCTTATGTCATAGGATACTCGTCGCGTCAAATCGAAGGAGGCCCAATGATCCGCGAAAATGCAAGCACGTGAGCTTCGCAGATTGCCGAAAAGTAAAACTCGTGTTCCGAGTTGTGCGGCTGGATGAGGTTATGTGCGATCTCGTGTGCGAGCGTGAAGAACCTGTCAACGTATCCACCACACGGTCAGGTTAGCGACTGAGAGCGATCGGGCGTTGCGAGAGGAGAACAGACCATGATATCTGGGCTTGCTGTTGGTGACCGTGCTTGACATCCTGGTCGTCTGCGAGGGGATATGTGAACTTCGTTGCCATCCGACTGGAGGGCATCGATGACACTCACGCCATACTTCGAAATATCGCAGGTTGAGGAAGAGGCTTCCGTTCCTATTGAATGCTATCAGCCCCCCCACCATGTCATAGAAGATATGCAACGAGGTCATCGGAAGGTTGTATATCTGAGCAAGAGGTGTGATGACGTGTATGAAACGAGCAAGTGGATCGTGCAAGCACGTCATGAACGTGTCAGTGTTGGGTACATCTGTTCATTGCTGAGTATCCCAGGTATCATCCATGTCAACCTTCTTAGGCAGTCATTCACCTTTAGTGGCAAAGACCCTTACGTCTCCCATGCTCCCTGGCCAGATTGTCAGTAACAAGACGCGGATGAACAAAAAAACTCTCCAACCTACCAAGGAGCTCCAGATCACCAACCTGGCCAGACGTATCGCAGTAACCCTCGTTCAGGGACTCCTGGACGATTTCCATCCTCTTGCGATTATGGAGTAACGTCCCTTCTTCGAGCTTGCATGCCCTGATCGCCATATCAACATTTGCCCCTAAACAACATACTCGTCAGAAAAAAAATAAAGATCATTGTAGACACTCATATCACGCACGTATATTACTTTGAGGAGTCACGTGTTGTGTACGCCTGTCATGCCAGCTGAGCATCAATGGGAAACGCGTTCCAAAGGTAACTGAAGCATACTGTGACGACTGGGGAGACGGACCTGATCGGACGATCTCCGAGGAAGTTGGTATGTGTGAAACGATCTTGCGTCTTAAATTTTGTAGCGCGCTGCTAATGTAGACATTGTTGGCAGGCTGGGGCGCAGCAAGGTGAATCGGTGGATCCAGCGCATGCGGAGCGTGCTCTGGTATACTCGGTGCCATAGTGGGAGGTGGAAGCGTAGGAGGCGGAGGTGAGCCAGGTGCAAGCTCCCAACCTCCAGGCAAACCAGGACGCCGCGTAGGCGACTTTGAGCGCGTCGCAACAGCACCAGGCCTCACGGTTTGCAGCGTCTCCGTTGGGGGTACGAGGGTCACCGTAGAATTAGACGGCTCCGATCCGATATAGTGGCTTCGCCTTGCTTCTTCCGCCAACTTTCTATCTTGTTGCTGTTGCTTGAGGATCTTGTCGACTGAGATCGTACGCGCAAGTCAGGAACGGCAATCAAGGGAGAGACACACAGTACCGACCGTTGTATCCTCTTCGTTTCAACGCTTTCAGATCGGTGGAAAGAATCGTCATAAAGAGGAGAGCATCGTTGACCTTCGCCTTCTCAAATATCAATCGACACAGAGACGTTGCAACCCTTGTCATATTGCTGAGTACCAGACGAAAACGACAAAGAACGGACCGCAGCAACTTACTCGTACATGTCCACCTGTGCACTATAGGAAAGCCACAGTTCGATCGGTCCAGTGCCGACACGCTTCGCAGCCGCGGACGCGTCCAATGTGCGCGTCGTCTTACCGTTCCCTATATCAAGTGCTTTCGAAACCACCAATTTCGCAAATACTTTGACTTTGAAATTCTGCGCGCCGGAAAGCCACGAGATCGACACCTTAGTGCGGGTGTGAGTATGCTCGTGAAGGAACAAAGGAAGCCTCTCGAGTACTAAAGCCCGGGTGTCAGAGGCAATCTTAGTATCCGATATTTCATTCGAAACTTTGTACTCCTCTCGGATGACCGTGCTCAGGCGTCTCGACCCCAGGGACGCATAAAAGCCTGTCGTGTACAGTCAGTAAAGTATCCACTCAAATCACAGCGTTCGCGCACCTTCCAAAAGGTCCTCTTGCGGTGCGACAAAGATGGAATCGCCAAAAAGGTGGTAAGCATTCGTGTCGTCGGCGATGACGATCTCCGCGGGCTTCCGCAGATCGTGCAGATCCTCCCATCCCTCTTCGTCCCTTTCCACTGGCAAAGACTTGTCCAAGAACGTCTTCGAGTCTTTCTGGCGCCGATTACCGAGCAAGGTGGGCGATGTCTTCATCTTGCTCAGCGTGCCGGAGGTGATCGCATGGCTGTTGACTGCAAAGTTGCGCAACTCCGCCAAGAAACTGGCAAGGGGGCGTAGGTAATCAGTCATGAACAAGGGAACGGCGCGCACTTTTCATACCCTCCAACAAGCTCATAGAACTTCCTGGGGTCGGAAATCAATATCTCCGCAACCTCTTCTAAAGAAGGTTCACTCTTCGAACCACACGCGCTCAAAAACCTGTTGGCGACAGGTCCAAAATCCACGAAGACAAACAATTTAGAGTGAAGTTCGCCTTTCGTACCATCGCCTTGGTAACACTGGGTGGGAGTGAGCCATCGCAATTGTTGAGCGTCTGAACCCTTCGTGGGGACGATCGGCAACTTCGAGAGCACTGTCAGCTGGGGTTGGGTGAAACCTATCAAATCACATGAGATAAGCGAAACGAAATGCGCAAGGGGATGCCTACTCGAGATGTGCTCAGACAGAATCTCAAACCACTGCCGCGCGGTCGCTTCATTGGGAGGCGGAGTTTTCTCCAGCAGGGAGAGAAGCATTGATATAGGGGGATGAGGTTGTATGCCTAATTTGCCAACAGCAGCTTCTCGACAACTGTCTTGAACGACGGAGAAGCCAAGGACTTTCCATTGAGTCTTGGAGAATACCTAGATGCGCGAAAGTAGTAATCTTAGTAGAATAGGATACTCTGAGGACAATGTACCTCTCCCAACTTTCCCAGATGAGCGCCATCTTCGCCGTCTGAAGGAATGAATGCAACGTGCCCGAAGTTGTCTGGACTATAATCCGGGTATTTCGAAGGAATGTTGTCGCACATGTACTTGAAAGCAATCGTCCTGACAGCGGCGTCCGAGGAAGCACAAAGCTTCACCATAGTATCCAGTGGTGGGAAGCGACGCAACCCAAGGCGATAAAGCAACTTAACTATCATGCCCACACGTCAGTCAAATCTCAATGTGGTACTAAGCTCACGGGCCGACCTTCATCTGAGTTATTCCTCCATTTGGACTTCTCACCCCAATCGATCACGGGCAGTTGAAGCTGCCGGAAGATGTCGGCAGGCTCATAGAGCTCGCGGGCACAATACCGAGACTTCCTCTTGCCTGCGTCCGGCGGGCCAGCTTCCTCGGTGAACGCCGCCGTCGATGCGAGTCTAGCGAGTTCCTCCGTCGTCAGGGAATCCCGAACCAGTACAAGATACCCCACGAGGTCAGATATACTCCAATCTCCTGTCTTTACCATCCTGGGTGCACTCAGTAACGGAATCAAGAAAACCACGTTGACTCACCGATCAAAAACAAGCTGGAGGTCGACATGTTTCCGAACACCGATAAACGACAGCAATCTCTCCATTTGACCCTTGATAGCGAGACCCGACGGAAATTGTACCAGCGGCAGGTCGCTAAACAGTGTCATGTTGGTGTTGGGGAAGTACGAGAGCTCCGGGGAAGTTAGGCCACAAGACGTAGGAATACTCTTGTTGCCAGCGAACACCTTCTTCGCCGAACCATGCATCTCGTTCGATAACGATGACCATACGCGAGAGAGTGTGGTCAGCACACGCTCAGCCCAGTAAATCGACTCGGTGAAGTCGTGATCCGGATTCGCCGACATGATATCGGGTTGCGAGATGTGCTGTATCCAGTCGATAATAGTAAACTCGCACCAGTTGAAGCTCGTCAGCTCCGCAGGCGTAAAATGTTTGGTGATACTCAAGGGCATGAGGGACACAGGAAGCGGTCCATCCAATGGGATGTGGGTACCAAGAGTCTTGGTATTGATGAAATATTGTACCGATGACAGTGGAAGCACTCTTCCATCTGCACCGCTGAGAACAGCCGCGTTCAATAGCTGTACACGAATCTGAGCCATATTGACATCAGAGCTGTCTTGCTTAAGGCTTGTCCACCACTTTAGGCAAACAATGAGCTCTTCTTCGCTGAGAGGATACTGACGGAGTTCTTGCAGGACATCGAGGAAAGTTACAGGAGAGAGCATGCCTTGAGCTTGCAGGGCATTGATGGTGGCCGCACCTTCCAGGATGACAGATTGCGGGAGTACTGGTAGATGCTTAAGAAATTTTGAGAAGACCGGATCGAACTCCTTGATATCTGGAGCTCCACGAACACCAGCGGATGAAAGAAGCCTCAGAGGTGAGGCAGAGCACCCGTAGAACGAGGCTTCCAGTAACTGGGCTACCTCCGATGAGGGAGTAGACTGATGAAAAGTGAAGAATCTGAGAACATGAAGGAAACGCTGACACAGCCAATCTTCCAGTTCTGGCGGTGGTCGGAAGTCCTGCATACCATTGGATTTGGCTGCGCCATCCCAAAGACTATGGATATTGGAGAGTTCCAATTCATACGCAGCGCGTGCTAGGAAACCTCCAACGTATAGCAACTCCTTATTCCACACTAGAACAGGGTGAGCGCATATCAGAAGCTCGTAAGGCATGGAGATGCTCACCTGCAACATTCCTGTCACTGAGAAGTCATGTAAGTAGTATTATAACACGAAAGAGCTCTGACTTACACGAGATCTATTGATTCACGCTCGACAGTAGGAATGAAGCGAGACGCCATGTGGCCTCCAATACCCGTCGTTTGTCCAGTAGCATGTCCCTACATGAATAAATCAGTGAAAGGTAGAGTGTAAGATGATGTCGACACAGACAATGAAAATCCGTGTATGCCCAGCCCTAGCTCAATGTCAGTCAAAAACCAAAGTAGACGTTAGGATTACAAACACATTCAAGTCCGCACGCAGACCCTGGAATACACTTCCGCATGCAGCTGGCTGGCTGCTATCATCGGCAAGACTCTGATCATACTCATCTTTCCCGGTCTTGGTGTTAAATATGAAAAAATAACCATAAAAGCGAGCGCGATGAACCACCCACGTAAACTAAATGATATTGGAGCCACGAAGGGGGATTCTTCTTCGTAGACCGGAGGAGTTCCGCAGAGAGCTTCTTGTCTACCTTGACGTCCACCTCTGCAGTAAACACGGTGAGAGTCACGTTCATCTCATGCAACTTTGTAGGATCTTTAGGAGGTTGTGGTGGTAGTGCTGGAATCTCGGGCGGAGACGTCGATTGCCCCGTAAAGGCAGAGACGAGGGAAGAGAAGAAGCCGCCTTTCGGCTTGCGAGGCTCGAAGGCGTTTAATAACGGACGCTTCTCAGTCCCACTAGCGTATACCGCATGCATGACCTCTGCATTGATTCTGATGGCTAGTCTTGATGATTAGTAGCGATACACACAGCAATGAGAAGACTAACAGTGAGACTGCACTCCTTTGACATTCATGATGTTCCGATGGCTGGATCGTTCCAACCCTCTGGGGAGGTCGACAGCTTTAGCGAGTCCAGGTGACTTTTTGATGTGGCCGATCCGATGTTTGTCAAAATATACCCCGACGTCATTCAGGTGAACCATGAAGGTGATTGACGACGCAAGGAATCGCATAAAGTCAAACGCCGGCGGTATAGGACTAGCCTCCCGCAATGTCATCTCAAACGTCGTCCATGGATCCGCAGTCCCTTTCGAAGGGAGGTCACCGCGACGGACGTTTAGCTGATAAATAATAGAATGAGGGGGGGGGCTCAGTGTACTGCAGAACCTTAATACCTGATCCTTGTTATCTTTCCAATAGAATTGCATTCCATGTCCTGAAACGAAATTCAATTCTTGTGTCTAGTAAGACAAACAGCATACCTCCAGACGATACAAATGGATTTTCCGTCACCGAAAATAAACTGTAAAATCCTGTGGAAGAAGTCATTCTACCCACACATTCATATAAGAGAGATCTGACCCACCGACGCCGAACGCGCCGATCTTCTCTTCGTCAGGGTTCCCCTCAGCTACAGCAATGCAAGATGTATTGAGGACGGCATTACAAATGAAAAATGGAAGGTAACACACCGATCTTCCGCAGGCGTGTCCAATCCTCGTCTCTAAATGCAATTCCGTTGTTTCTGAATGTCCATTGCACAACCTTGAGAAACGCGACGTAAGTGAAATGGCACTAAGCGCATGACAACACCGAAGTTTCGCACACAGTCAGACTGGAGATTAAGGAGCGGCGACGGATCGAAGGTGTCCTCCCTTCCATCCTCCCGACGCAAGTATGCAGCAGTCTCGAAGCGAATCTCAACCGCGGATGACCGAGCGTCGTCTGAGTTCTGGAGCAGCTCTCGGAATACTGACGTCGCGAAGAGGTCGATAAATACCACAGAATGCAACTAAGATCCAGAATCTCTTACCAGTGAACTCGCCCGAGTAGCGCGCAAGCACCTTGTCGATCAATGCACGCTGGTTGACTTCTACTGACTCATCTTGTCCTGTTAGCCACTGATGCATTACAGAGTGGGTGAGAAATAGGAATACAGACGACTCTGTCAGACACACCAGCGCGTCGCGGTCATGGGCCATTTGGGGAGGTTCCGATCGTGGGCAAGGTGTATGCGCTCTAGCAATGCTTACTGTCTTTTTTAGGCCGTGGGAGAATTATGTAAAACAACGCCTCTCATCTTCGGTCGACTATAGCACCTCAACGCCCACCCGGAACTCGACGAAAACGATACCATTCGACTCGGAAGAGCCCAGTGATCACTTTGCAGGTAGACCGGTGGTGGAAAAACAAGTTTGAAATTTCGAAATCTCGGGGTGCCGGGATTTTTGTTTTCAGTGAGTTTCATCTCTCTTCCTGCCGTCCAACATTCGAAACACGTTGCAGACATGCCACAAGGTCAGAAATCCAGTCCCGAAATCCAATGGGCCATCATACGTGTTGAAAGATTGTACTTTACCATACCTCGAGGATGGATTATGTAATCACTCTGCCCAATTACTTGTGGGAATTTTCTTACCATGCACCTCAGTCTGGTATTCCTATACTCAAGACTGAGGTGAGACGCTCATTTAGTTAATCATTCACTCTTTAGACACTAGTGGTGTTCAGTTTGGGCTCTGATGTGCTCTGATGGACTCTGATGTGATGCTGAATGTGTTATAAACGTGTTACTTCTCCTATACAAGCAAACGCCCCTACAGTAAAGGAATTGGACTTGGCCAGGATCGAACGCTCGACCTGGCATAATACTTAGCTATTACATAAGGATGTCACATGACCTAACGCATGTTTTTAATCTCCGCTTTATTAAATACATGAGGCGTACAGCCTCCTTAATTACCGCTTCTATTTACGCTTCTATTTCACACACGTTTGACATGTGTTCTGATTAGAACCTTCTATTTCCCATGCACAGCTTGGTCCGTGTGCAGTAGTCTGGGGTATATAAAGAGACATGTATCATAGCTAAATCCCCAGCTTAATCCACTTGTTTGCTTCGGCATCAAGTCCGTTGAGCATAGATAGGCTGTGTGAGCGTGATTAGTAGTACTAGCCTTCAGGGTCCCTTGCTAGCACTTCGGTGTTAGTGACTGATCCTTTCTCCCCTCTCTAAGTCTCTTTGCCAGTCTGCAGTCTACTGTAAAGACTTGCACTTTGTAGTTTCGCTATTGGAGTTTAGTACGCCCCTTTAGTGTGGTAGTGGAGTCCCTGTGGACAAGTCCTCGGATTTGTTACAATGCTTGCTTCAAACAAACTGGGGCTGGGGTGGTACTGGGTGATCCTAATGCATCGAAGCTACAAGATAAGTTATTACGCTCCAGCTTGTACTGCATATGCAATAACCTTTTATACAGAAGAGATATGATCTAAATTTCCACATTATGATGAACTCGATGCCATTTGGCATGATATTGCCTCATTTGACAGCAAGCTCATTTCATCACATCTAAACATAAACTACACTGAGAACTTTCTCTCACTCATCTAGACAGAACTGTCTATGGGTCGAATAACAAATGACTGTCAAGATGAAGTCACACTGGCAGTGGTGGAACAGGAACCATCAGCCCATGAGTGGCTGGTGGAGTATGTGTTAGGATCTGGGGTCTTTCTAAATCACCAAACCCTAATCTCCCTATACTAGAGTACATATACAGAAGCTAGAGGTCATCTACTACTAATCTATTACAATGTGTAAAATACTAATGGCTTGCCGATAAAGCCAACTCCCCTAAAAATGTGGGGGTAGAGAAAGGAAGGCCAGAAAAGGGCAGTGCCTGAGTTGTATTAACATCTTACTCCAAGATGTCTGGCCAGGGTGACCAGTGACCCCCCCTAGTGCACTATGGGAGAACAGCAATATTATCCTAATTTATGGTGCTGGACAGGCACATGGATAGCGTGGAGCGGGTGCTAGTCCCGTGTGCATCAGGTGCACATAACCTTCATCCTCTGTAAGCCTGGGACCTGGCTATAAGGTTATTTAGAGGGGAACCACCCCTGGTTTGGCATAACCCTAGCTGACGGGGAGACTTACATGCAACCTAGTATAGCCTGACGAGCAGGTAACTCAGGGGTTGCAAAGCTGGGATGTTAACCCAGCCGCTACACTACTTATATACATCTGAAGGGTGGCTATGTACCTGGCAACCCTGTACCCTTCAGATAAAAAGAATAGCCCATGACATCATTGATGACATCATGGACCAAAGATAAGGGCCTGGCCCTTTGACATGAGGCGTTTCAGCCCCTTGCCAACAGGCTCGGCAAAGAAGAAGGCATGTGGGCATATCAACGCACCACTGCCATGAGGTAAGAGTCCAGACCTGGGCTAAGGGTCTAAAGATAAGGGCCCAAACATGGCTAGGCCACATCACATGACTAGTTATCACATGACTTGGAATAGGAGAATGATCATGTGACCAAATTACGTGACCTTGAAAGTAATGAATGTAAGGGCTAAGGACTTGGGGCAGTGCACAGCAGCTCGCTCCCTAATCCAATTAGCCAAACATCTACATAGAAAAGGGTAGGGTAAGGGTGGCGCTCAGCAGCACACTCCTTAATTCGTAACAAGATGAAGAAAGAGAGAAATGGCAACCACTAATACCGAAGTACTAATGGGGACCCTGAATGCTACTACTAGTACTAGGTTCACACTCACACAAGCTATCTATGCCCAATGGACTTGCTGCCGTAGCAAACAAGTGGATTAAGCTGGGGATTAACTATGATACATGGCTCTTTATATATCCCAGACTACTGTGCATGGACCAAGCTGTGCATGGGAAATAGAAGTTTTTAATTAGAACACATGTCAAACATGTGTGAAATAGAAGCATAATAAAAGCAGTAATTAAGAAGGCATGTACACCTCATGTTATTAATAAAGCGGAGATTAAAAACACATGTTAGGTCATGTGACATGCTTATGTAATAGCTAAGTATAATGCCAGATTGAGCATTCAATCCTGGTCAAGTCCAATTCCTTTACTATAGGGGCGTTTATCCGCATAGGAAAAGTAACATGTTTATAACAGAGGGGGAGTAAATTCGAGTACAGGGGCATGTTCCCTGAAAGTCCTTGATTCTTCCTTAAAAGGAAGGATGGGATGGTTGTTGGGGTCGACTGATGCTTCCCTGAAGAAGAGAGGATATATAAAAAAAAAAGATTCTTCTTTCTTGATCTCCAAAATCTTGGATTCTTGTGGTCCCAGGTACTCAGGGACCATTGAGGAGAAAGGATCGCTTTGCCTGCTAGACTAATGGTCCTCCCAAAGGACTTCCACTAGGTGTCAAGCTGAATGCAGGAAGGGAAAACATGACATCGAACTTCTCAAGTCCTCTTGAAGGATTTCTCAAGCTCTGTCCAAATGCAAGGAAGGGGGTGCGTAGACACGAGCCACACATCGAAATGCTCTGATTCTTGAAGAGCAGAATGTAGCCTTAGAGGGGAAAAAGGATTTTGGCCCCCACTGCTCTAAGGCGGCGAGTGTGAAAGAAGTTGTACATAAAAAGGGGAAATTCCTTTGCCCTAAATGCAGTGGGTGAAACGAAGAAGATAGACTGTAAAGCAACAGTGCGCAAGTGGTGATTTGGTGTAGCTTAACACCCCTAGTTCCTGAACTAGGACGCCCTGTTACGCTTGGTCCAGGTAGGAACAAGCGTGGACTTGGAACGAACGGATGCTGGCCTTCAAAATGTCTTGGAGGCAGAGAGGTCAGGTGGAGCCGACCGTGAACGAGCAACAAAGTTGCCAAAGTAGTCAAAAGATAACCTCTATGAAAGGCAAGGCCAGGACGAGTGACATCGTTCGCCTGAGTATTCGGGGTATGAAAAGCAAGGCACAAGGCCGAGGTGAGCAACGACGATTGCTGAAATATCCACGGGGTGGTCTCTATAAGGAGTAAGACCGGGACGAGCAATGATAGTTGCCAGGGTGTTCAAGGAATGGTCTCTGCAAGAGCAAGACCAGGATGAGCAACAACGGTTGCCAAAGGGTTCTAAGGATGGCCTCTGCAAAGAGCAAGACCGAGTCAGGCAACAGCAGTTGCCAGAGATAAGATCGTCAAAGGAGTGACTAAGTTGCCAAGGATGACAATGTAAGAGCATCCACTCAAAGTATGATGGTGACTTAGAGAAGTCCTGGAGGAGCGACAAGGGGTATATTACTAGGAATTACAAGGAGAGAATCTGAGTAAGACTAGCATGAGGAAACTATCGCTAGGTATCGAGAGTTTATATAGGAATGCCAAGAAAGCACTGACTAATTAGAAAGAGTATAAAAGAGGAAAGGAGAATGATTAGTCAGTGGACTTCATAAGAACAATGAGTCAAAAGATACAATGTCAGAGATAAGTAACACGTGTGAGATGTCATCGGAGAGAAGTCTGAAACATGTAACATATATGGACTGTCAACACGTAAAAGCGGAGATGAAAGTGACAGATGTGGCAACCCTAAAGCCTAAGAAAGGTCCTGGACGCTCACACTAAACCTCGATGGATAAAACAATAAGATTGAACCAAGCAGTAGGTGTTAATTTAACCCACAAGAACTTGACTAGAGTTTCTTGGGGCGCTTTCATTCACTCTTATATACTTTAGCTACATGGTCCGTGCACACTGCACAGTATATTACTAATATTACCTATGATAAGAGCGAATATTGCTATTCGCTTTCTATAATTGTTATCTATTGCTACAAGATTTAATGTAATTATGTGAAATGGTGAAATATGTGATAACGTGAAGAGGTGAAGAGGTGAAAGGGTGAGGGTATAGATAATTCCCATGATCACGTGCATGCTCCCATGATCACATGATTGAAAAATGAATATTTACTGAAGGAGCGTTGTGGAGTGTGTACTTCCTGTGTCTCCGCCTTTCCCTAGTGGGTAAATCCGTTCATGTTAGTAGGAGGGGAAATACAAGAAGGGTGCGATATGTTCAACCCTACAGGGGAAAGGAGGCTGGCAGAAGATCCCAGAGTAACCAGAATGCAAAACTTCTCGACTCCTATAAGGATAGTCTCGAAGGAATGTGGAGAATGAAGCGAAAATAAAGAAA
>JBBPOI010000269.1:0-18414 GCA_038091355.1 Phylloboletellus chloephorus | reverse complement strand
CATGGTCTAGAACCTGGGCTAAGGGTTCTATGAATAAGAATATTAGTAAGCCCAAATGTGACATAGTGTCACATCACGTGACGTCACGTGTGACTGCATGACAGGGTGTGACATGTGACAAGTTACGAGTGTGACATGTGACAAGTCACGAGTGTGACATGTCACGTCACAAGTGTGACATCATGTGATGTCATGTCACGTGTTGAGTCATGTGACCTAGTCTGTCACGATGGCTCAAGAAAATAAGTAAAGCGAAGAAATGTCTGTAAAATATTAAGGAGTCCATAATAAAAGAAAAGGAAAATAGTCCCTGCAAGCCAGAGGGCGGACGTCGAGTCCTGTGTTCCTAACACTCAGAGGGTCCGGGATATGACATTATCTATTGCTACGAGGTTTAATGTGATTATGTGATATGGTGAAATATGTGAAGATGTGATAACGTGAAGGTGTGAAGAGGTGAAAGGGTGGTGGTATAGATAATTCCCATGGTCACATGTATGTTCACATGATCATGTGATTGGAGAATGAATATTTACTGAAGGAGCGCTCTGCAGCTCAACTTCATAAATATAATGAAAATAAATATTATCCACCAAGACAGGGGTTAAAAGCGAGTGCACAGCAGCTCAAGCTTTGTGTTTCCAACACATGTCACCTTGACATTGGCATCTCCGATTATAGACATTAAAGCGAGTCAGGCACCGTCCTTTTCTGGTCTTTATATTCTAAGACACCTGTACCTTTAGGGCAGTAGGGGCAGATCCCCCATTGGTTGTGTTGTAATATTTAGGTAGTTAGTTGTTAGGGTATTAAGAGCATTAAGGCATTATGCAGGTTTAGGTTTGGCACAGAATGCCATTCCTTACAGCACCTTTGTAACAAGTCTATAGGGGATTAGTGTGCCCCTGTAGTCAGGTAGTTGAGTCCCTGTGGTGACTAGTCTTAGGACTTGTTAAACTTGGATTAAGCTGCATTGCACCACCTGGGCTCCAGGGTCAAGAAGACAAGGGTTACTAGCACCTGACGCTAGCGGGCATACCACCTGTCTATCCGGTAGAATTGGTGCTCGTCCGGTGCTCGATAAATAAGGATAAAGTTGCTGTTTCCCCAAATGCACTAGGGGAGGGTTCCTGTCACCTTGACATGGACGTCTCAGATTTTAGACAATAATCAGAATCCCACACTGTCAGTTTATGGTCTTCTTTTTCATTCACCTGCCACATTTAGGGCAGAGGGTATCATCCCTATTAAACATTCATATATATCATCTAAATACATACAAATTCACACACTCTCTTAACAGTGTGATACTTTGACAAGTCCAAACAATAGCCATTATTGAGAGATCATCCTTGTGGCAATGCAAGTAAGATTTAATACTAGACAATGCTTGTTTGATGGGATCATAGTCAGGGGAGTAAGTAAATGAGTTTACACACCACAACTAGTCAGTAGGAATGTATGACCATATATTTTGACTTACAGTTCATGTCTCTGACCAGCACTTGAACTTCTTCACCTAGGTGGATACAAGAATTATCCATAATGAGAACACTGCATGGACCAGGATATGGGTTGGTAAAAGGCATCTACACAAGTCAGTCATTTCCATCATAATGAAAATGAATTGTAGGTGCCACATGTTCCCATAGAAATCATTGAAAACATACATTATCAACTGGGCCTTCAATAATATCATACACAATCACACCATCAAGTGTGATCATGGGGAGAACTGAATAGCACACACCACAAGCAAAGTATAGCTTGCTGTGGCAATGCTGTCCCTTGAGTGATCACCCACATGGGGCGAGAAGACATGCACCAGTCCTTTGCAGATTTGTCAATAAACAATAGCATGTTTGTATCTGGAACCTCTGCCCCAATGTGATTCATGTAGTGTGTACACAGCTCCTCGTTCCATTCAGCAGCAGAGACCATTTTTCGTGTAAGCTGGCAGCACTGCAGAGTGCGGGAAAAGGTAGAGAGGGTAGTGTATGCATGGTGCCTGTTGCAGTGTCGAATAACATTTTGAATGAGCAAAATACCTGCTGTGCCGAGGATGCAACTGCGTCCCATGTGCCTGGAATACGTGGGAGGGTTGTAGACGATGCCAAATCTTTGGTAGAGGTCGAAAGTCTTGTATATGAGTGTTTTCTAGATGCCAAGAAGGTGACAGATCTCTTCGACAGTGTATCCATCTCGAGAAAGGGCGGGAATGTGGGATTTTGTGTCGTTGGACACGACGTGGATTGGATGGGCGGTTGGAGGGCAAGCAGCATGACAGCGCAAACTCAGCTGAGTTCGGGGTCCTTCCCCGGCAGTTTCCGACAGTTCGAATTTTCGAACGCGCGTAGCTTTGCAAACGGCTGTAATTGTGCAATTATATGTATGTAATTATATTTATGTGTATTTGGTCACTTTTTTCTTCCAAGTGGCTTGTCAGACCCAACTTGCACCGCGACATCAGTGTTGTTTCTGCACTTTGGTCAGTTTTATCAATCTTTGAGAATAATCAGAACAATGGTACGTTGCAAACTTCCTTTGGCAAGTGTCTGCATCATATTTTGGATCCCCAGAGTCACAGCAATGGCTATGGTGGTGGGTACGGTGGAGGATACGGTGGAGGGTATGGTGGAGGATACGGCACTCATGGCAGCATGGGTAATTTGGGAGGTGGTCTACGCTCTATCGACTGGTCCTCGCAGAAGCTGGAGCGTTTCGAGAAGAATTTCTACGTCGAAGATAAACGTATTTCAGCCCTGAGCGAGCGAGAGGTCGAAGAGTTCAGACGTAGTAAAGATATCAAGGTAACGATGCAAAGCAAGGTTTGGAGTGTATCGTTGATTTTTTTCCAGGTTCAAGGACATGGTATGCCAAGACCAGTGCGCTCCTTTGATGAAGCTGGTTTCCCGGAGTACATCATGTCTTCCATTCGTGCTCAAGGGTTCACCTCGCCTACGCCTATCCAGTGCCAGGCATGGCCGATGGCATTAAGTGGTAGAGATGTCGTTGCAATTGCGCAGACAGGAAGCGGAAAGACGATCTCCTTCGCTCTTCCAGCTATGCTCCATATCAATGCGTGAGTTCACATATGATATCTATGTCGTCGACTCTCGCTTATTCATGTACAGTCAACCTCTGTTGGCCCCTGGGGATGGGCCCATCGCCCTGGTGCTGGCTCCCACTCGTGAACTTGCAGTGCAGATTCAGCAAGAATGCACGAAGTTTGGGTGAGTGATTCAACAGTTTTATTGGGTATTAGTCATGTATGAACATTGTTCCAGGGCGAGTTCACGCATCCGTAACACTGCCATCTACGGAGGTGCCCCCAAGGGACCTCAGATTCGTGATTTGCAACGGGGGGTAGAGATCGTGATTGCAACTCCTGGTCGACTCATTGACATGCTCGAAACACAAAAGACGAATCTTCGCCGCGTTACTTATTTGGTAATGGACGAGGCCGATCGTATGCTTGACATGGGTTTCGAGCCTCAGATAAGGAAGATCGTTTCGCAGATCCGTCCAGATCGGCAGACTCTGATGTTCAGCGCGACGTGGCCAAAAGATGTGCAAAAGCTGGCAAATGTATGCAGTATCTCGCTGTCCGTGTTGCATGTTACTAACAGCAGGCCTTGTCCAGGACTTCCTGAAAGATATGATCCAAGTCAATATTGGATCCATGGAGTTGACAGCCAATCACAACATTCAGCAGATCGTCGAGGTCTGTAGCGATTTCGAAAAGCGGGCGAAATTGATCAAGCACCTTGATCAAATCAGCTCTGAAAACGCCAAAGTCCTTATCTTCGTAGGGACCAAAAGAGTCGCTGACGACATTACGAAATATTTGAGGCAAGATGGCTGGCCCGCTCTGGCTATACATGGAGACAAAGAACAGTACGTTGTGTTTGCTATTTGGGTTATGCCCAAATTGACGTTCTCTAGACGTGAGCGTGACTGGGTTCTAGGGGAATTCAAAGCAGGTCGTTCCCCAATTTTGATTGCCACGGATGTTGCCTCGCGTGGTCTAGGTACGTTTCTTTTCTCTCCCTCAAGCGCTCTGACCGGGACTACGCGCGCGTGAACGCGAGCAACATGCTGGCCGCAATGTTTCTATCCCTGTGGAGTCAGCCTGCGGTGCCATCCGGCGCTTTGTCCTGTCCGCAGAAGCGCTTGTGTCTTTTCCGCTGTGTATTTATTGATCTTGTATGTGCTTCATGTCCATCCAATTGGTCTCTTGTCGTTGCCTTCCTCGCCGCCCCCTCTACTGATGACTTGATCCTCTGGTCCGCGTCAAAGATGTGAAGGATGTTGGCTACGTCCTCGTAAGTTCATCTCTCATTGCTTCAGCGTGTCACTGATATTCTTCAGAACTACGATTTTCCGAATAATTGTGAAGATTATATCCACCGCATTGGCCGCACAGGGGTAGGCTGTGTTGTTTGATTTGTATCCGTTTCTTCAGAACTAACATTATCGCTAGCGTGCGGGCATGAAGGGTACATCGTACACGTACTTCACCACTGACAATTCGAAGTCCGCCAGAGAACTTGTTAGCATCTTGCGAGAAGCGAAGGCACATGTGCCCCCTCAGCTGGAGGAGATGGCAATGTACAGTGGAGGGGGGGGTCGAAGTGCGTGTCGTCATCTCATTGACCCAAATCCTTATATTGAATTCATTTATACAGGCCGTTATGGTGGTGGCCGCGGTCGAGGTGGTGGTGGAGGCTCGCGGTACGGTGGAGGCGGGGGACACGATAACTATGGTAACGGGAGAGACCGATGGTGAAAATGCGACAGGGATTTATTTCTCTTGCGTTGATAACATAGATTATCACTTCAGTGGTGTTATACCATTTGTAGAGCTTGTTTTGTTCTGTGATGTTTCCTTTACCCATCTATACTACTTGAACCAAATAGTGTTAATATGAAAGTTTCACAACAGCAGGCAGTGTGATGTTATACCATACTCTAGTCTACACTGGAACAGGCTGCCCTATTAAATCCATTTGCTCACAGATCAGTGTGTGCATGAAATCCGCTTATTAAGTGCAACAGGAAGTACACATGAGATACAGTCCATTGCATCCTGAACTTCAGCAATAAAAATCTGTTGAGGTGTAATCATTGTTTGCACATAGTTGCTCAAAATCCAATGTTGGGTTATTTTTTTGAAGGATTTCATATTTGTGAGAAAACCAAAAGGAATTAGCTCAAACCCCTGCAGGGTCCCTGATAGCCCTACCCTCAACTAGACAATGAGGGTTTGGTCATGTGTGCCATGGCACTGAGATATAACCATTTCAAGATGACATGTCTTTGGACACTTTTTTAACCCTAATGTTGTCAAGTTATTATTGTAGCATTTGACTATCATTTGTACAGACTACCGATTACTTAATACATTATCTTTTACACAGCCGTTGCTCAAGCGTCACACCTCAGTGACTGACCACCACAATTATTGAGGTGAGACTATACTTTCCTTAGGTTACATCTCTTTACTAATGACCTGTAGTCCTGCTGTGCTACAGGTAATACATTAGTGACTGACTACCACAGTTGCTTGAGCAAATAACATAAGGATTTGACAGCTTCTGATGGATGCTGTGCTTCAACCCTGTCTGATTTATGTAACTTGCATAATCCTAAGCAATATAAATGGCATGGATCCCACTCAGCTACACACATATTTCAACCAGGGGTCAACAATTGACAAGCCTGTGATAATGCCCTAGCAGAGGAATTCTGGCCAATAACAAGCTGTCATTATGAATAATACCAATGATGACATGGTTACTATATGTTAAACACGCTGTTCAAACATGCTGGTAAAATGCTAGTTTTCTAAAAGTGCCAAACAATGCTTGAGTAGTTTGACGTCGAAGGCCAAATGGAGTGAAGAAAGGCACAGGGACGGAAGTGCTGATCTGTTACAGGCAAGGCCCAGGTCAGCTCTGGAGCAACTCCAGAACAGCATAGTTAATTCTTTGGATTTGTGGGACATTGGCTTTACCTTATATGGTGTGCCTCTGCCACAAGTCTGTCCTGGATTTCGGAGGTCAGAGATGAGCGAAGGGGGTGAGACATAGTCTTTGGACAGACTAATCTGGTGAGCGATCTAAGAGTAGAGTCTGGGGAGACTCAGAGGACGAAAAAGGAGCTGAGGCCAAATTGATATTTGAACTGCAGAATACAGAGATTGGCTCATATTTAAATATCCATATTGTAAGTAGGTTATGGATGAGATATTACGAGCAGAATCAGAACAGAATCACAAGTGAAACAACCTGGAGTCCCTTCACATGAGCAGACACCCTTATTTCTGAGACCTGGAGCTGTTAGAGGGTGAGACATGTATTCAGGATACCTTCTGACAGTCTTTGAAATTGAAGGACAAGGTCAGGGTCTCATTCCAACAGCTGAGGGTCAGGGACCTAACTCCAACATGGAGGATGTGAAATCTATGAATATTTTTGAAATAAAGTATCACAGAGGGAAATCAAATAAAGTCCTGAAGGTCTGGAGACCTGGAGTTATGTTCTGGCAGAGAACACACCAGAGTTCGCTTCTCTTTGAAGTGGAGTTAAGTCTGGAAGGTCAGAGTCATAGGTGGGGGTTCGGAGTTGAGCTTGGTGGGTCCGGGATATGACACTATAGGTATTACACAGTTTGTACACTACTTATTGATATTGTTATATTTAACATACTTTGCATACTCTGCACCAAGCATCCAGAATGTTTCATATGCTGGCAGTATGAGCAGTGCCTGCCAATGGTCAATACAGTGACTCATCTTGAGTTTTGGCATATATGTTAGCAGTGTTCTTGATATTTGAGACCACAGTGTAAAGACTAGCACATGCTGAATCATGATCTAATTAACTTGTCTACTGCTTGGAACACCTGAGAGTGTCCATTCAACCCAAGTTTGAAGGAGACCATAGATCGGTGGCAAATCCGGCTTCCATCTGCCGTCAACTCGGACTCCGTGGGAACGCATCCCGCACCTCCAGAAGACTGTTGTAATAGCCTCATCTGTAACTGCATATAGTAGAATTCTTAGGGCCAAATACTATACAGTATGCCTGTACCCATTTCATATTCTTACTCAGCAGTGGGCCGATCCTTACGCTCGTCCTCTTCACGTCCACGGCCGTTGTCTCATACTCGCGACGACATAGCATTCATCACACCACCGATAGTACCAATCATCTAAGCTCTACTCCTTATCTCTAAACATTTTCTCAATAGCCGCACTGGAGTACGACTTGGGACGCTCAAGTGCTACACAACCAAGGCTGATCAGCAGTCTCCAGGAAACAGGGGAACCACTGCTTACGTGCACCGAGAGCTCGGTCCCAGATGAGTTGTGCTGCGACGCCAAAAGCCCTCGACACTCCGAACAGCACAGTGTAAAACTGCATCTGAGTTAAACCGTAGTGAGTGAGTAGCACACCCGAGTGAGCATCGACATTGGGCCACGGGTTCTTCGCTTTGCCAGCCTGAGCAGACATTGAGCGACAAAGCAGGTATAATGAAGTAACCACATACCTCTAAAAGGATGTTAGGGACAATATTGTAGACCTGCCCAACCAATCTAAATAGGGGATCATGAGGTAAATGCTTCAAAGCGAATTCGCGCTGTGCAGTATAGCGAGGATCCGTTTTGCGCAATACAGCGTGTCCATAGCCTGGTACAACTTGGCCACCTTTCAACGTGGACCACACATATTCTTTCACGGCGTCGTCACTTGCGTTCTCGCCGATCTTCTCTTGCATCTTTCGCAACCACATCAGCACTTCCTGGTTGGCAAGACCATGCAAAGGTCCGGCGAGACCATTCAGGGAAGCACCGAATGCAAGGAATGGATCTGAAAGAGCAGATCCAACCAACTTGCCAGCATGGGCAGACACGTTACCACCCTCGTGATCACTGCACGACACACTAAGAATGTCAACAGACGTAGAGACATTGGACTTTACCTGTGGATGGTGATGTACAGCCGCAGGAGCTCCACGAAAGCTTCGTTGTCACCAAAGCCGAGGAGTGTGGCAAGGTTATGTGAGTAGTCCTTATGGGGGTCAATGGCGGGGAGTTTGCCATCACCGAAGACGTTGCGATAAATCCGACCCGCGACACTTGGAAGCTTAGCTATGCTGAGATAGATAATGAAAGTTGAGACATGAGATGGATATGAGCAACATACAGATCCATTGCATCCTCGAAGGTGGGTCCCCAATACTCCTTTTTAGAAACACCGTCCTGGTATGCTTTAGCGAACGCCGAATCGTGATTGAGCTGAAAATACATGAATCAGAGTCCCACCAGAAAGGGCACACGTACCGCAGTGACAGCCAGGCTAAACTGACTCATTGGATGCAGTGTAGGAGGGCATCGATCGAGGATCTCCTCAACGAACTCGGGGATAGCTGCACGAGCTGCCCAGTCTCGGGATAGGGCAGCGACTTGCTCCTGTGTTGGGATTTCACCAGTAACGAGGAGCCAGAAGAGGCCTTCAGGTAAGGGCTCGGAGCCACCAGGCGCTTTGGGGAGAAGATCCTGGCACTCGGGAATAGACTTGCCGCGGAAGCGGATTCCTTCGTCTGCGATGCAACTATTAGTGGGGATGTCTTACGACCTTGGATGACTCACTAACCTGCGTCAAGGACCGACCCATCCCAGATCAGTGCAGGGAGACCACGCATGCCTCTGGTAAAAAAGGAAGGTCAGATAGTTGGTAGCATGGGAGTGATGAGACATGCCCATAAAGCTGATCCACCACTACGGGACCGAACGCCCTTGTACCATGCTCGGCACGTATTTGCTTCACCTGCAACTACTTTAGACCGAAGCACAAACCGTCGAAGAGAAGGTATGCCTTTTCAATTTCTGCAGGAATAAGCTCGGCGAGGCGTTCTTTGAGAGTGGACTGTCTTGGCGCTGTTGAAGAAAACCGGGCGAGAGCAACGCCGGGGCGGGCAAGTGGATGACGTGACTGCGAGACAGTGAGTGGACAACCAGGGAGCGGGGCGGGAGACATACGACGTGAAGGAGAGAGCGAAGGGAGGCAGCCATGACGGGAAGAAGGAAGAGACACGGAAGAAAAAAAGCGCGGCGGGCGTCGAGGGAAATACCGGGACGGTGTGGAATGTCGGCACGTGGGAACTCGGCCTCGCTCATCAGATCCAGTGCTCGTCATGGCGAAACGGAAGAGACCCTCCTCGCATCCACCTGTCTCCCTCCTGCCCCAGGTCAGGTCCGCTCATCCCACATCCCAGCAACAAGCTCACGCATTCCTTCTACCAGAAAAAGTACTACCGTCAGCGCGCCCATGCCAATCCTTTCTCTGATCACACCCTCGACTACCCTGCCTCACCCCTCGCGGTCGACTGGAGTGAACACTACCCCGCTTTCTCAGCATCTGGAAAGACGCCTGAGTTTGCTGACATCGGGTGTGGCTTCGGCGGCCTTCTTGTCGCTCTGGCACCTCTTTTTCCGGACACGTTGATGCTTGGTGCGTTTTCCCTTGTATGTCACGTTACGCGACCTTCACTCTCCCGACCGCAGGTATGGAAATCCGTGTCCAAGTCGCACAATATGTTCGAGATCGTATCGCCGCCTTGCGCGCAACCTCCGCTGGCCCCACCCAATGCGCGTCATCATCTGCTACTCCAAGTCCTTACCAAAATGTGTCTGTCGTCCGCGCTAACTCCATGAAATTCCTTCCAAATTTCTTTTCCAAACACTCTTTGTCTGCTCTGTTCTTCCTGTTCCCTGATCCGCATTTCAAGTCCCGCAAGCACAAGGCTCGCATCATTTCCCCTACCCTCCTTGCGGAATACGCTTATGTACTTCGGCCCGGTGGCATCATATACACAATAACCGACGTCCATGATCTGCATGAATGGATCAAGGCACATATAGAGGCATTCCCATTATTCGAGAGCGTCACCGAACACGAACTAAGGCAGCAGGGCTACGGTCCGATACTGGACGCTGTATATCATAGCACCGAGGAAGGCAACAAGGTTGAGAGAAATGGTGGCGAAAAGTGGCTCGCATGTTTCAGACGCAAAAACGTATCCAGGGTGATTCCAACGTAGACGAACCAGGTCATTGTAATTCTTCCATATCAATCTCTTTTATGTGGTCCGTCTTTTCTCTGCTACCGATTGCAGCAACGAGGGACTGGGTCCTCTTTGCTAGTGCCGCTCTCATTTCGTCGCGAAGAACTATGCTAGCATCAACAGCCAATCGGAAGATCTCTTCGAATCGATCGAGATGTAGCCTGGTTTCCATTGTCACCAGCGTTACACACCCTGTGCGAGGCATGACGGCGACAGAGATGTGCGGTACGTCGTTTTCTTCCAGCGTGTTTAGGTCCAATAACGGAAAAGTGGAATGCACTCCCCCGGTGATTGCACACACGATGTCAAACAACGCTATGCCCGCGGCGGCAAGGGCCAAGGTGGTCCCATTAAGACAAGCCGGAAGCAAGCCCCCATCTTGCTGGATGACTTGAATAAAGATATCGATCTGGGACCTCGGGTAGAGATGTGTCTGCACGGCAGGCTCCAAAGTCGACTTGATGATTGACGCAAGTTCGAGCATCCGCCTGACATAGATAATATTCAGCGTATGAGCAAGCGGCAGCAACCTTGGGCAGAGTAGAGATCCTGCTAATCGAAAATTGCTTACTTGTCTCCACGAGTACGTTTCCTACGTTCACTAGTGCTGAAGGCCGCGATATTCACTTCAACGTTGATGTTGGCACGATCGTGGATAGCCTGGGATCGCAGTTTTGCTTCTCGCGGACCAAGCACAGAAACCAGAACTTCTGTTAAGCCATGACGCATGGTGACGGACGCGTCAGCAGAGCCTTGCAGAGAGAAGTCGATGCCGATCTCTCTTAGCTCGTACTGTTTTCTCCCGTCCGATCTAAGACCAACATCGTTGAGGATTTCTATTCTTGAAGCCTGCAAATATCTGTGAGACTTGCATCTCGACGGCATGCTGAACCTTACCATCAAATTGCGAGGCGTTGACTCAAGTGTAGTAAGCTTAGCTGGTAACTCTTTCAAGTTGCCGGCGGCGCCTTGGCTCGATTTTCGTTACCATCATGGAGCGAGATAGCGAAGAACTAGTGTATGCCCCGCGGTCCCTCCTGGACACCGACTTATACAAGGTAAACGTGCATCTATCGTCCGAGCTTCAGTTAAGCAGCAGGGGTACGCAGTTTACGATGCAACAAGCCGTCAGGCATCACTTCCCAGAGACAAGATCACTTTACAGATTTACCCATCGGGATCCTGATGTGGCATTCCCTCGCAAATGCATCGACTTGTTTCACAAGTCTATCCAACGTATGTCCCAGCCTGTTTCGTTCACGGCGGAATTCGTCATCGTGTGTCAGGATTTCGGCACCTGCGTCTGACCATGGAGGAAAAGGACTGGCTGGCGAAGACGTGCCCCTTTTTTTCCAAAGAATATTTAGACTATCTCTCGGAGTTTCAGTTCAACCCCGAACAAATATCAGTCAAGTTCATACCAGTCTCTGACGATGGAGGGCAGGGAAGGGTCGAGATAGAAGCCAACGGTCTATGGATAGAAGCCATACTCTGGGAAGTTCCAGTGATGGCCTGTTTGAGCGAGCTCTACTTCCAGATCAGCGCAACTGACTGGAGCTATGATGGCCAGAAAGGTAAGCTCCATATTACTGCGTCTTCTCCCTCATGGCAATGACTCTCTCCCAGAGAGTGCATCTGCAAAGGCGCGTACTCTGTTGCAAGCAGGGTGTACCTTCAGCGAATTCGGGACTCGGCGAAGGCGGTCATTCTACATCCAGGACCTGGTCGTTGCAACTATGAAACAAGAGGCTGACCGATCCCCCGGGCGAGGAGTCTTTCTGGGAACGAGCAATGTCTGAACCATCGTCGAATGCTCTCTCACTTTTATACGTGAACTAATTATAACTCTCAAAGGTCTACTTTGCAAAGAAATACGACATCAATCCAGTGGGAACAATTGCGCAGTATGTCCCCTATCTACTCGATGATCCGGTGCTTACTAACTATACAGTGAATGGTTCATGGGGGTAACCACGTCGACGTTGCACTCGCGAAATGCGGTTTATGCATTATCTAGGTAGCGGCATTGAAGGGTTATGGAGATGCAAATGCGAAAGCCTTGGCGCTCTGGGAGGAAACCTACCCGGACAGCTTGCACATTGCCCTCACAGACACTTTCTCTACCAAGGTGTTTTTCCAAGTATGTCGTTCTGTTCTCAAACTGCTGTCCAAACCTCAGCAAGAAAACAAAAAAGGACTTTGCAAAAGATCCAGAACTCGCCCGAAGATGGACGGGCCTCAGACAAGACTCGGGTAACCCACTAGAATTTGCACCAGCGGCCAAGGCAATGTATGAAAGTGTTGGGATTGATGTTCACACGAAGACCATCGTCTTTTCCGACGCTCTGACTCTGGACAAAGCACTTCAGTTAAAGAAGCAGTGTGATGAAATCGGTTTTGGATGTGAGTTAGTCTCAGTCGAGAGCCGTTGGTTGTCACGTCGTGTTCCAGGTTCTTTTGGAATTGGAACGTTCCTTACGAACGATTTCAAGACTAAGAGCAGCGGTTATACAGAGAAGAGCAGAGCACTCAATATGGTGATCAAGCTCGCCAAGGTTGGCGACAAGGCATGCGTCAAAATCAGCGATGACCTGACCAAGGTGCGGTGCACGGGCAATCTTCACCAAATGACAATGACACTTCACCCACAGAACACGGGAGACCAAGCATCGGTAGAGTTTGTGAAGAAGTTGTACGGATTATTGAACTAGACTGTGAGACCATCTGCTTTCGAGACTGGACTGGAGACGCCGCTCGAAGGACTGGATACATACACACGAAGTACCGTAGAGTGATCACAAGTTCCCATACTTTTTGCCTCAGTAAGGGAGTCACATTTGGGACATGCGGTCATTCTAGAAAGTTATATGTGCGAGTTACCGACACCAAGGAACTCAACCGCACGGCGCGGGAACAGCGGGTGGCGACAGAAATCCACCCGCACTAACACGCAAGGAACTCGAAGTCCATAGCCAATAAAATACTGATATACTTACGCTGGTGGCAGCAGAGCAACAAGAGGGGTAATCGGTACTTACACAGCCCACCTAGCGCAGGGTTGGAACTTGAGGCTGCGAATCCGAACCGAGAAGGAAAGCGAAGAAAAAGGAGACGAAAGAAATATATCTCACCCAACCGCATCTAGTATCGCGGTCGTTTGGTATCTCTGTCGTCATACCCACCAGGTCCTTCTCGTTTGAGATCGCCCCTGTAGCCGCCTCCCCCAGGACCATACCCACCACCAGGTGGTGCATATCCTTGACTAGGAGGACCGTAGCCGCCCGGTCCACCAGGCCCCCCACCTGCAGGACCATATCCATTAGCATGACCATCACCAAATCCACCTCCCTGATAGCCAATGCCTCCGCCACGGCCACCCCTAGGCAACGTTAGATATGCGTGTGCAGCAAGATGTTTAAAACGTCCATACCTATAACCGTCATCACGACCGCCACGGAATCCTCCCCCGCCGCCCCGAAACCCTCCACGATCGCCGAAACCGCCACCCCTGAAGCCGCCGCCTCTACCACCACGAAAGCCACCACGATCTCCGAACCCACGGCCTCCAAATCCGCCTCTGCTGCTCCTAGGGACAACAACAGGAACTGCTTCAACGGCCTTTGGTCTGCCACCGAGACCGCCACCTAGTCGCCGCGGCTTCCAGCCTCGCACCGTTCGTCCGCGTTCAACATCCACGAGGATACGCTTGCCCATTATATGGAGGCCATCAGATTCCTTATAGGCCGCTGAAGGGGAATGAGCACAGATACCCGAAACCAACATGACACGAATATACCTTTCATATCCCTCTCACGCTCGTACACGATAAAAGCATAACCCCTACTGCGGTTTTTCTTGTCCCGGACAATCCTTACCCGTTCAATGGTGCCAAAGGTCTCAAACTCGCGTCGTAGATCGTTTTCAGTTGCATTTTTGTGCTGTACTTGAGAATTCAGAGCACAGTGACAGTACAATGGGGAACAACATACTAAGCGGGAAATGAAGAGGGTCTTATACGGATCTCCAATAGCTTCTGGATCGTCCGCCGGCTTGTCTAGAGCGACTCATAAGTCAGCAAACAGAATGTCACGAAGGAAATACTACATGTTTCTTTTGCAATTTTGAACTCTTCCGTTCTTTTCTTCTTGCGTTCTTCGCGCCTGATTTGCCGTTTCGTCTCTTCGGCAAGAGTAAAGGTGGGCTCCTCGCCTTCTTCCATTGTGTCGCCTTCTCCACTCAACAAGGTTGCGGTCGACTGTTCCTTGAGTCGTTCGAGGATGTCGGCCACCCCCGAAACATGCTTGCAGCACAGGCGGTCAATGTCTTTTCCTACTGGCCGCTTGTACGGGAGTGGTGGGCGCGGTGCGAAAAGTTTAAGAAGGTTTGGAGGCAACAGATGGGTGCCGGGCATGTTGTCAGCGTAGGCTATCGTTGGGCCAAACAAAAATCGTGAGCTGAGAGACGAAGATGTCCTCGGTGTTCAAACTCCGACGCGCATAACCTTGGTCTGTGCATTCGGATAGTTGTGCAGCTCGTTGTTCAGTGCGTTCAGCACGAGTTCTGATTTATTTTATTGTCTGCTGATGAGCATGTGTAGGTTGAAATGAAGAGCTTACTGGCCCTCGCGCCATGTAGTCGCTCAACCGTTTCTCAGCGTCTCCTTGCCCCTCCGTCCTTCTTTCACCACCGTAGCATCCGTCAGCAGCAACGTCCGACAGCGCCTATCCGGAAGGATGCCTCTTATTTCTATCACAATGATGACTTGGGTGCTCGATACCTGACTCCCTTAGCAGCGAAAACAATAGAGCCTCTCCCAACATTCCGAGAGAGCGCGGCCCTCACACCCAAACGCCTTCTGAGCGTATACGCCCAGCTTGCAAAGACACGACTCACTGTGTTGGTCGTGCTTACCGCCACATCCGGAGTTGCACTTTCTCCATTGCCTACCACTTTGCCAATATTGCTGTCCACAGCTGTCGGTACTGCGCTGTGTTCGGCATCGGCAAATACGCTGAATCAACTGCAAGAAGTGCCTTACGATGCGCAAATGGTTCGCACGCGTCAACGTCCACTGGTGAGGCGCGCCATCACCCCCCTACACGCAACCTGTTTCGCCATTGCCACTGGCATCACTGGGCCTGCACTCTTGTGGACGATGACGAATCCTTTGACGGCTGCCGTTGGAGCTGCAAATATATGTCTGTATGCAGGTCTATACACCTACCTGAAGCGCAAGAGCATCTTGAACACTTGGGTTGGCGCGATAGTTGGTGGGCTACCTCCTTTGATGGGCTGGACGGCCTGTGGTGGGAGACTGCTTCCAACTTCGGACTATCCGATGACATGCTTCCTTCCACCATTCCTTACAGACATTTCTCCCGACATATCCATGATCGATAACCCCCTTGGCGCTCTTTCACTATTCATGCTGCTATACAGTTGGCAGTTCCCTCACTTCAACGCCTTGTCATATCTTCTACGAGCATCTTACGCCCAAGCAGGATATAAGATGCTATCCGTCCTCTCTCCTGAGAAAAACGCTATGGTCAGCCTGCGACACACGTTGCTTCTTGTGCCGATATGTTCTATACTTTTCCCGCTCTCTGGCCTGACGACGTGGACATTTGCTCTGACCTCACTCGCACCTAATTGCCTTTGCGTTAGGTCTGCCGCAGCATTCTGGCGCTCGTGCGGAGAGAAGCAGGCGAGATCACTCTTTCATACCAGTCTGTGGTACTTGCCACTTATCCTTGCACTAATGATGGTGCATAAGCAAGGGGTAGATTGGACTGATTGGGGCATAAGAAAGGGGGGTGATGGAAGCTCAGACCCACCAAGCATGATTATAGCTCAGTAATCTAATTATCTTTGATTGCCTAGATAAATCACTGTAATCCATCACTCTGCCGAAGTATACACTGAATGTGCGCATGGGCATGAGGTGTTCGGCCAGCACCCGCGATTCGATGTATCTTGTTCATCACCAATTCAGCAGTGAACCTAGGAGTGTCTTCGTAACGGAAAGGCGTTTGAATGCTGTTGTCAATACAGCCACCGAGTACACATCCTGTGAAGCTCCCAAATTCTTATGCGACAAGCAGACCCCTGGCGTCATACGACAGTGACGGACACCTCCTGCCAAACGCCCTAACACAAGAGAGTGAGCAATACTGTACCCGGCCATTACTGGTACAGCACTCACCAGCAGAATATCCAATTAGAGGACAGGGTCTCGTTGGGAGCGGCGTCAAAATCAACTCAAGAATCTCCCAGATTTGACTTTGCAGACCTGGACGCTTCCCGTCTCTTCCGCAAGGCCTCCAGCTTGGTTTTCATAATGGTAACTTTCATATCCGCTTCTTCCTGTGCACGTTCCTCGTCCATGAGGCGGTCCATGATCAATTCTCGTTCCTCTTGCTCTTTTCGCCGCCTCTCGTCCTCATCTAGCTTGGCTATGGGTTCGGCATTTGTACCATGGGTGGGGAAACCCTCGGGTGAACCTGAAACAAGTTCAGGCTCTGCAAAAACTGTGGCATGGTCGTATGTCGTGCGTGAGTCGGGAGCTTCGATGAGAGATCGTTGGAATCGTATCCACTCTTGGTCGAGGGTAGAGTCGACAGCTGAGTCCTGCAGTTTGACTACAACCGCAGTCTCACCTGCTTCACCTTGTGACTGAGGTGCCGCGGTGAGTCTTGACTTTTTGGCGGGGCTGTCCACGTCCATGCCCACATCGTCCTTGGGTACTTTTCGCTTGACACGTTTGGCCCCCTCTTCCAGCTCCAGCTCCTTCCTTTGCTTCTCCTCCGTCCTAAGACGCGCTGCATTGGTGCGATGCACTTTGCTCCCCAGATGACCATCCCATGCAGATGGGTGTTTGATATTTGTCTCGCAAACGACACATCGTAACTGTCCACTGGATGTGTAACATGCTAGAGGATGGTTAACCCGTATCTCTTGTCGTTTCGCCTTGAGGAGCGTCCTGACATCCGACATGGGTGATGGAGTGGTGGATCACGATTATGCCGAGATGCCCCCTCCGCGGAGCCTGAATGCCTACACAGCCATTAGTGTTGTTCAGGGTGTGAATAATCGAATTTTAATTCCCTATTACAAAATCGAGGTCGTAAAAATACAAGGTAGGTGACCCGAGGAACCGAAGTGACGAACGAAGAAAAGTAACAAGGCGCTATAAGGCTATGGAGCCGAGTGATGGGAGGTAGGGAGAGTTTTTTTTTTTTTTTTATGTTGTTGCTGTGGAGCAAAAGGGAAAGGGGAAGAGGCATACTAGTCAGGGAAGGGGGTAGGGTGGGTTGTCAGCGAGCCGAGGCTGAAACAGAAGGGTTTGAAGCAGGGTGGGATGAAGGTGGACATAATGCTGCCAGGTGTCTGAGGTCCAGTGTCCCATGGCTTGAATATTGGAGGGCGAGACACCTGAAGTGGTGAGAGAGATAGCGCTGCTGGTGTGCATAAAATGACTGCCGATGGAGGAGGGAAAGAAGTGATGAAGCCGAGATATGAACCAAGAGCACAAGAGTAAAGATCCGTTGGTGCAAATCCAGAGATGGGGATGAAACAGGAAGAGTTGATCCCAGGACACAAGGTAGGAAATGAATAATGTGTGAGGATCTGGTTCGTCAGAGGTTTGATGGACAAGGACAGTGTTTCCCTGGAAAAAAGCATCAGACTTGGCAGTGTGAAGCTGAAAGGTAAACACTTGTGATGATATGGAGACAGAGGTGTGGTGTGATGCAGATAAGGAAGAATGGAGACCGGTGTTGTCAGAAACAATGAGCTTGCCTAACCATAAGAGGGCCAAAAAACCCGTGACAAGCTGAGTTAAGAAGAGTAAGTCGTCATGGTTGAAAGGACAAGGTAACGAAGAGGTGTTATAAACATGTTACCCCTATGTGAGCGAATGGCCCTACAGTAAAAGAATTGGACTTGGCCAGGATCGAACGCTCGACCTGGCATAATACTTAGCTATTACATAAGCATGCCACGTGACCTAACACGTGTTTTTAATCTCCACTTTATTAAATACATAAGGCATACAGTGTTATAAACGCGTTGCCTCTCCTATACGAACGAAACGCCCCTGTAGTAAAAGAATTGGACTTGGCCAGGATCGAACGCTCGACCTGGCATAATACTTAGCTATTACATAAGCATGTCATGTGACCTAACACGTGTTTTTAATCTCCGCTTTATTAACAACATGAGGCGTACACGCCTTCTTAATTACCACTTCTATTACGTGAAGCAACTCAAAGCAAAGACCCTTGG
>JBBPOI010000268.1:0-18443 GCA_038091355.1 Phylloboletellus chloephorus | reverse complement strand
CAACACTTTCTTTCCCCCTCGATCGTAAGTGTGCCCTTCCTTCTCGCCCCAGGTGGTCCCACTCCCACTCCCCGTCCCAGTATCTCTGCCGATCTCAACTACTACCACTTACCCCACCTCACTCACCCACACCGCCTACGCCTCTTGGTCATGGGCTGCAGCAGACCGCCATGGCACCATTCACGTCTCACACCCTTCCGTTCCCTGGAATCAGATACGTGCAACAGAAGGTTGGGCCGGCATCCAACACGTCAACGTTTTGAGGGGATGGCTGTCGGTCTATCCGCCGTCCAAGAACGGTGTCAGTGGGGATACGAGCGATCGGAGCGCAGGCGCCTCTGAACTGGACCCTCTCCTCCGTACAGAGCTCCTCCAGGGGGCCTTTTTCACTGTTCTTCCGCCCCCTGATTTTCCAGAGAGAAAGACCCACGTCCCCCAATGGCATTATGGGAATATCTACTCGTCAGAGAGGGCTCCGGCCCAGTTTGTTAGGCTGCCCGTGTCGCCCCCAAGAAACCAGGAGGAGACCAAATATGAGGTGATTATATGCGCGGCGTATGAGGTAGGTCCACCTTCGTCTTCTTTGCCTTACACGTCGAATCGCAAGCCATTCACTTCTTTGCATTGTAGATTCGCCTTTTTGGAGACCCCAGTGCCTACTCCTCGCCACATCCAATTCTAACACTCAACTTCTCCGTCTCTCTTCAGTTCCCTTGTTCCGCCATGCCTCTCTTCCCGGAAGACGGAGTCCAACTCCCCATCGAGGACGCACCACTCCAGCACGTTGTCGCACACTCGATAACCCCTCACATTGTCGATGGCGCGCCATTCGGAGAGGCAGTCGGGATCGGGGTGCAATGTCTCGATTTCGGACGCCAAACTGATGGAGCTCAAGGGTACTGGTCAGTCGTCAGTGCCCGCCTTGTTCCTAGCCCAATGCAGCTTCCACCTTCATTGTCCCTTGCACTCCTTGATGGTGTTTCCGTACGCATTGCGCCGACACAAACTCGCGTCATACCGCTCCGGTTGTGTATATCCCAGCTTGAAAGAATACCGGAGGTTGTCAAAGAGCTGAACGTTGAGCTTACATGCGCGTCCTTTTGCCAACCAACTGTACAACCTTGGTCTTATGCGTGCGGTAATGGGACATTTATCTTCCGGGCCTCTCTCCCCCTTAGTCATGTTCCACTCTGGACGCAAGAGAAGCATCTCCCCATCCAGGCCACATATTTCTTCGCAAAGTCGATGCCCACTGTATTTCTGGTGAACCCCCCGAAGGAGGCATTCGGTGGCTCGAAGGCTGTCCTGCGACAGCACGACAAGAGTGACACCAGCAAGTGTAGAGGAAACGAGCCGATTCTCGCGCTTCGTAAGTCTCAGTGCCACGATGTAGACACCAACTTCAACGCTCATGTGACGGACTGTAGATGGCGCAGGTGTAGACATCCTCACTCAGTCATTCTGGGCGGACTCGCTTCTGCGTCAAAAGTACGCATGGGTCGTGATGCCGCAGGGAAGGACCGCTTGGGTGAGCTTGCACTTGCCTTCCCTCCGAAGCCTCTTTTTCATTATCGACCGACAGGGACTCGATTGGCACGGGCCCTCAACAGCGGATGCATTCGCAGCTGTCTCTGCTCTGTCGCGCATTCTATCCAGTTCCGGGTCTGGTAGATGGACGAAGTGGCGCTTCGATCCCGACACGCGCGTCATCCTCATGGGCCACTCGAATGGTGGACAAGGCGCATGGTACATGGCTAGTAGATGGCCCGATCGAGTCTGTGCCGGTGTCTTCTGTCCACCCCGCTCATGTCGGAGCCCATACTAAACCTTGCCTTATCTCTAGTCGTCCCGGTTGCTGGATACATCAAATCCCAAGCCTACGTCTCATGGTGCATGAGCCGTTTTGCACACTTTATAGACCCAGCGTTGCGTGCCGTCCTTGACAGTTCACTCACGCCAGACGACAACGATTTGTTTTTGGGGAACTTGGTTGGCAAGCCTGTGTTGGCCTTGCATGGGTAGGTCGTTTACATGCTTTAGAGACGATGGGGGAAGTTGTTGTTCATTCCATCTTCGAATTCTCGAGTGAGCGTGGTCATCAACTGACCATATTCATCATTCGCAGAGGCGCGGACGATAACGTCCCACCGTGGCATACGCGTGAACAAGTGGGGATACTGAAAACCTGGGATGCGGATGCGGATGTGACGTGCGTGCATCCACCCACGCTCTCGCATTCGCTACCTTACGTGAGGCTCCATTTTGATTGAGGTATCATGAAGATCCGGGACAGCCTCATTGGTACTTTGACATCTTGTTCAATGAGCGCGTGCAGGCGTTTCTTGATCGGGTGTACTTTTCTTCGTCGCCCCTGCGCTCGTTTGATGAGGCAACACGCCTCCACGGACTAATGGGCCAGGAAGGAAAGACAACCAGCTTCACCCTCACAGTCTCCGTCCCTGCTGAGAGCGGATCATTGAATGGATGGCAGATACACGCACTGACGACCCCCGGACTGCGAGTACTCCATACTTTTGTCATACGGTCGTTCGTTTTCGTTGACGGACGTACTCAGGCTTGGTCGGCTCCGAGTGATGACCGCTTCCGATTGGCACGTGTCGATACGGACGACGAATGTCTCGGTGTTCTCGCTCGACTCGGATGTCTGGGTTGCCGCTTGTTCCCGCGTCAAGGACATGACGACACTTACGGTTGATGGCGCAGATATTCAGGTCGACCTCGATGACTCGGACGCTCCGGTCTTGTTTATGAAGGATACCGGGTTCAAACCCAAGTCGACATGGAAGGTATGTCGCTTTATTCACAATGCCTCACATTTTAAATCGCTCGTACTGAACGATCACCGTGCGGTCGGCCCACAGATCCTTCCACGTAATGGCGAGCTCGTATCAACACTCCGTGCCCCGCCGCAGCGCCTCCAATCAATCCTTTCCACGCACGCACCGCTGACCTTGCTCGTCCCATCTCTCACGCCCTCGCCGGAGCTCACGGCAGCCCTTCGCATCGCACACGCCCTCCAGCTCTTCCATTCGCTCGACGCGCAAATAATCAGCGTGGGCGAGGTCGAGACCACAGGCACACTACGCATCGGGGAGGGACACCTGGTCGTCATCGGGTGCGCGGAGGCGCCGCTCCTCCAACAGTGGCGCGCACGCTCGGGACCCAGCAGCCTCTGGACATACACGGACGGCGCGTGGCATCTTGGCGCGCTGCGCTTCAATCGTCCGTCTTCGGGTGAGGTCTCGTCTCTAGTGCAACGTTGACGTTGCCGTGCTCGCACGCTGACTCGCTTCCTCCCCCGGCAGCGATCCTGTTCTCCCAGCCACGCCCTGACGACTTCCAGGGCATCTCATTCTTCCTCCAGGCGACGGACGCAGACGGCCTCGAGCGCGCCGTCCGGCTCTTCCCGATCCGCACGGGCGTGCTCGTTCCGGACTGGCTTGTCGTCGACGGTCGCGCGGACACGATCGGCGCTGCAGGCGTGCAAGGCGCGGGGTGGGTTTTCCTTTCTCTTTCTCTTTCTCTTTCTCTTTCTCTTTCTAGCTCCCTCTTCTTTCGGGGGGACGACGGCTCACATCGCTTGTTTGTCATGCGTAGCGTCTATGGCTGGGTCTTCGACGACCAACGCGCCGCAGGAAAATGGATCTGGAACGAACGCATGTCGTGGGTCGATTAGCAGCGTAAGATGCCATAGTGAAAGAGATGGAGGTTGAAATATTGACATATGTGACAATTCTGTAGCACGGCGGTGCGAATGTAGTCTGATTCAGTGGGTCTGTCGGTTCGTATGGTGTGGCATGCAGGCTTGCATGACGATCCCATCAAGTCGAAAAACGTTCGACGATCGAACGTTGAACACCGATCAAGCACCCTCAAAAATCAGTCATGGAAAAAAAGAAAAGTAGTCGCATTATCATGTACAGCATCCAGGTATAATCGAAGGTAGCACTAGGGGGGGAGGGGGGGGGGGGGATCACGAGCGCAAACGGTCTCCAACTCGCCCTCTACACAAAAGGACAATTCGAGAACTGATCTTCGAGGTGAGCGTACGCCGCTAGCCACTCGTCCAGCATCCGGACGACCTGCGAATGTGAGAGTTTAGACGAACCCTTGAGGAAAGCGTTGATCACGTTCCAGCAAGAACCCAAAAGGGACGTGATCGGTTCGTGGAGAGGAGGCTCCCAATTCTTCCGCAGACAAGTCTGCACCTCGCGCCTCTGAGTAAACCCAGGTAATACGAAACTACCGGCTTTCATGTCAGCGATAGTCTCGAAATCCCCATCTGCCCATCTGGCAAACATGGGGGGCCAACTTCTCGCATGAGGGAAGCGCCCAGACCCAACGGATCGTATGAATCCTCGGTCATCGGCAGCACGCAACTCCTCCCTAGAGAGCGGCCCTGCATAAGAAAAAAAGAACAGCAGAAGGACATAGAGGAATGATTCGACGTCATCAAAGTGCGTGTGGTTCCCACCCCAAAGGACGTTGATGGACATGTAAGGAGTTGTGCCCTTCTGCAGTTAGCCACATGTCGCTCAATTGATGGTCGGGGGTTACTTACAGTGCAAAGGCCCTTGACGGGCCTGCTTCCACATTGCGTAACGGGGCTCGAAGCCGTGTCTGGCTCCTTGGGCTCCGGCGTGGATCCAACGGGCTCTTCGTCCTCCGGCAGAATGGCCATGTCAAAATCAATTATGTAGCCTCTCACTTCGCCAGGACGGAGGGCAAGAACAATGTTGTTCTCGCTAACGTCACGATGCAGAATGCCAATGCTAACAAGATATTCGTGACCTTGTACAACTTTATATCAACACTGCACTCGAACGAGAGGATGTGAGACATTCATACCTAGCAGTGCGCCCCGCAATCCTCGAACCAAGTCATGCACGCCCCAAAAATATTTAATCGGACGCTTCAGCTCCGAAATATCCACGGCGAGCGCGCGGGTTGCGACAGGAAACCCAACGAGCTGGTCATCCAGGAAGGCTCGGATCGCTCCAAGAGTAGTGCACTCCTTGCCTTTCCTCATCGCCTTGAACGTCCTAAAATATGAGTCAGTGAATGCATCACGAACTAAAGAGAAGAGCGGCCGACTTGGATGGCAAGATGATGTCATCAGGATGAGGCTTGCTTTCCTGCACTCGTGCCACGACTTTGTTCTGGTCCACTTCGCAGGCGAGCTCTTGCGACGACAGGTTTCGCTTGTGGTGATCCAGGACACGAAGAACAGCGGGCGTTTTCCGTCCTCGACTCGAGCTTGCCGTGAACAACGTGTCATCATGTCCGAGATGCTGGCGCCCGAAATACGACACTTGGAATGAAGATGACTCGTGGGACCCTCGGAGAGTCTGCGACAGGGAGGCGCGCGCGGCCCCATCATCGGGCGTAGGAATGGCGGGAGCGTCCAAAGTTTTCGGCGCGACCCTGTCCATCCACACTGAGGTTCTTCAGAGCCGAGCCTCCACCCCGCTTTGTGGGATTACTCGCGCGCGAACAGTAGTTTTCTTGGACCGCCCCCTACGGAAGCGCGCGGGCGAGGCTGGCTCGCGGACCAGGCACAGACGCTCCTCATGCTGGCGCTTTGACGTCAGGATCGTGGCCCCATAGTTCCTTTCCACGTGAACAGACCCATGCTCGTTTTTTTTCGGCAACTTTTTTTCGACTTTCGAACGCCACCCAGCTCGTCATCAAAAGAGCCTGTCGAGCGTCCTTCCTGCGTCAAGGGGCGATGTGGGACGCGAACGATACGTACCGTCACGAATAAACCGTGGCAGGATATCTCCCTCGCCAACCCGGTGGTCACCCAGGTGGCCAACGAGCGAACATGATGGAATGCGATGGCCCCAAGATCATGCGAGCGAAAAACGTTGCACCCACCAGTCCGATCGCTTTGTGGATAGGCAACGACGTGTTTGAGGGACTTGGACATGAAGAAGTTCGACACACGGTTATCTGTGTGCAGCGTTCGTTTTGGAACAGATCTCCATTGCAGGAGGAAGGCTGTCATTTCGCGACACGTCAGAATAGCATACTATTGCAACCCATTTTCCTAGTTGTCCCACCCGTGTTATGTATCTATCATGGACAATTAAAGTGAAGTGGCTCCGTCAATTCAATCATCATCACAAAATTATCCTTCTCTTTCGATTCGATGGCTCGATTAATAGCATTTCTTAACATGCCATAGTATAAAGAATTGTGGGGATTTCGCTGTACATACTACTACTGTAAGGGAGGGGGATTCGTGACAAGATTCGGTAGAGAGCCAAGCGGAGGTCTCTTATAAACAAACGGAACGGGGGAGGGGGAGGGGGAGGGGGAGGGGGGTCAGTCACAAGGAACGAGGGTGTACGAGCGCAGGAATACGACGGACCACTGCCGGAAGAGCGTACGTGCAGAGAAAAGCGCTCGATATAATCAAAGTTCACGTGTTACACCTTGTTCAACACTTGAATGGGGGTGGGAAGTTGTTACAATACAGTGAGTTGCAGGTAGAGGAAGAGACAAGAAGAAAAATAGAGACTGAAAAAGAGCGGGATAGGAGAAAACCCAAAGGGAAACAGATATGAGCGACAGATAGCAGCGACAAAAGACAAAGCGAGTCTAGGATTGATAGATGGACCTCACGACCTGGTCAAGACGTCAGCCCCAGCGGCCTGGCAGAGATATAAGAGAACTCACACTCTCGAGTAGCATGGTGACTTCGGGGGCAACACGGATGAACTCCTTGTTCCAAAATCCATATTTCTGGTTCCTAAGTAGCTCAATGAATGTGACCAGCGCTCCCCATGGATGAGGACGGTGGACGATGAAACGCTCCAAGAGGACGCGAGTCATCACCTCACGGAAGCAATCGTCCTGGACCTCAACGAAGAGGTGGAGTAAGAGGGAGGAGAACCAGTGGGTATGGGCGTTAGGATATCGCAGGTGGAGCACCATGGAGCTCAGGAGGTGATGTTGTCCTAACGCGGCACATGAGCATATGGAAAAGTCGAACGAACGAATGTAACACACCTTCAACATCTAAATTAGTAGCTAGGTACTGTAAAGCAACAACGCCAGGGTCGCTCGGGACGAAGACAGATGACCCGCTGCGCGCCTTTGCCTGCGCGACCGACGACACCCCGATATACATTACCAACGAGTTTATGAGGCAAAGGTTATAGGTTTCGGTGGCGCCTTCCGACACCACGGACGACTTCAAGCGGTCTTTCAGCGAAGCGAGGAATGTGGGGACACCCCGGTTGAGGAGGTACTGGTCCAGACCATTTCTGAGGTCAGCACTTTTAACGCCCGATGCAAAGTCGGACAGGATGGGTGGTATGGGACCCATTTCGGGGATCGAGTCGAATTTGATGTTGCGCAAGTGGGGGTCTGGGAGGACGATGGAGAGAGGAAATGCGCTGATGATGATATTGCGGAGTTGGATGCAGCGGGGAGGGATGACGTCGCAAAGACTAAAATAGTATTCGCTGAGGAACTCGGGGAAGTCGTGAAGGAGAACGAGGAGCAAACGTAGAGTGCCTCTGTAGAGGTCACGAGCGGCGAGTTGAAGATCTGCTTCCTTGAGGAATGGCGCCAAAAACTTGAAGAGAGACAAGAGAAGCTTGTGAAACGCAGACCAGCCCTCCCGATTCTCGGACAACAGCAACTTCGGCATGAAGTGCCTGTGGGAAACAAGGCTCAGCCAGGAGAACGCAAAGCCGGGGAAGTATGTGGGTTGCAAAGAACTGAAAGTATCACTGCAAAATTACACTGAGCGCTCATAATACATCTGCTTTAGATCCAGCATACCTGATGGCAGTCAACAACTGGAAATACGCAGATCCGAGGTGCGCCTCCATCGCGTGCAGGTCATTGATAAGACTCGAGAACAATCTGAAAAATGGTTTCTGCTGGAACATGACCCCTTGGTCTTCGTGCATGTTGGCCAGGACTAGGACGAAAATTGACAAGATTTTAGTGAGGTAATGCACTTTCGCTTGGTCATTGTTGACACCAGAAGCATCCCCGTGGTATTTGATGATGTAGACAATCAAGCGGGACATCGCATCGAGGGCCTGGAAGGCGAAGTCGAACTCTCCAGCAGCGACGCATTTAAGGTAACTGTTGACGCTAGATTCGGCGCAGACGCGGAAGAAGAACGAAGACACGTCTTCAACCTTCAGGATACCTTGCTTGGTCAGCTGGGTGATGTACGGAACGAACGACTTTTCCGGAGAATGAGAACGCTGGAAGATAGTGACCCATTGCTGGAACCAGATAAGGAGTTTCTCCCTGAGCTGCTCAGTCTCAGGCTTGACAGAAGGCTGCCTGATGACCACGCCTTCGGAAACTAGTGCGTTATTACTTGGCCGTCTCACGACACCACGGAGGTCGTCTAACAGGCGTCGGACGCTGTTGAGTTACATTGAGAACCATGTCATCAAGAAGGCGGAACGTAAACACGTACTCTTCGTTGGCTTTTCCAGCTTGGGCTAACTGTCCCAGAACCTCAATCGTGTATGTCAACTGATTTTGCGACGCGACAGGAGGGTCACTGGCCAAGCACTCCCGTACAAGGCCAGCCGCAAAGCTCTGCAAGGTCGGACGAGGATCCTGGAACAAACTCTTGGCCAATTGCTGGTCCTGGAGCGAAGTGTTCACAAGTCCACTGCGCAGGAGGGTGACGGTCACTTGGATATTGAGCTTGCGCTGCATGAACGTTAGCACAAGCATAAGTAATATTTGTCAGAGTACAAACCTCATCCTCAGCATACAAAAGCCAGGTGATGGCCTCCTTCGCAACGTCCTCGAACGTGTGGCAAAGCTGGTCTAGCAGTGCCACATAAATCTCCCTACCGAGTTGCGAAGAGGTCTTGTACAGGAACTGCACAATCTTCTGAGAGATCAACAACGGAGTACGGTGACGGTCTAGAGACTCGGCGGCAATGAAGAGCACTTGGCGAACAAGGTGGCGAATATCGTGGTTTGAAGGAAGTGCAGAGAGGGAAGCAATGGGCAGCTGAACAATGAGGCTCTCTAGGTCCCTGACGGTGATCTGAAACGCTGGGTTAGTACGAAGCGCAACATCAGCAGTTATGAGACAAACCGTGAACCGCTCCATCGCCTCCTGGTGGCTCAAAGGACCATGGGGACCCATCCCCTGCTCAGGCGCAGGAGATCCACCATAGGCGGGAGGAAGATGGTCGGCACGCGAATACGCAACCGACGAGCCAGGTCGGCTCATGGTAGTGGTGCGGCGCTTTGGGTCGAGAGCTGTTTCCACGTCAGTAACAGAATAGAACAGCAGCCCACGTTGTACTCACAGAAATCCTCATACACAGCAACTTGGTGAGGCTGCAGACCTGTAGCCTTGATACGCAAAGGATCAGGGAGCGCCACGGAGAAGCTGGTTGGAGGAGCGGCGGGATCGCAAAACGCCTGGCCACTGCGAAGTTCTCTGTGCCTACGACGAACTTCATAGGAAGTCGCAAATCCTTCATCAACATCCGCCACCGCGCGTTCCATGGCAGCTTTTTCTATGGCAGAGCAAGCGACGTCAACGTTCTCGGCTACAAGAATGGAAAGAACCTGCTCAGAAATCACTTGTTCGCTGAAGCCATGGTCGACAAGCGCAGTGCGAAGGTGTCCACCGAGATTGCTCTTGAGAGGCTCCTTGCAAGTCACCAAGGCAAGGCTCCCAGCGAGCGTCTGAGCCATCAGATGTCCAGCCTTGCGCAGCTTGTCCTCGCTGGGCTCCATAGCAAAGTCCTTTGTGACGAGCTCCCGGGTGGAGATGCCCGCAATCGTGACCGAGCGTTCGACGACAGGTACAATGATCTAGGAGAGACGGTCAGAATCCAAGACGTCCACCTCAGGACAAAAACAACACATACCTCGCGAACCGAGCGGTCTACAGCCAACTGGACAGCCCTCTTGAATGAGTGGTTGACGTGCAGAGGGGCAAGCTGAGGACTGATGATGACACTCGATGCTAATCCGACCAAGATCGACTCGATATGCGCTCCAATCGCCCTTTGAGTCTCCGTAGGGGCAGCCGAGCCAAGAGATATGACCTGCCCTTCACCCTGCATCATCCCGCCTTCAAACCCATTCATCGGCAAAGAGTCGATGTCATTGACGTAGTCGGGTAGACCAGGAGCGGGCGCATCAGCGTCGGCTGTGGGCCTGATCCTGAGAATCGTAGTCGACTCGACGGTGTCAAGATCAATGTCAAGCCCTTTGCACAACACCTCAATCTCAAACTTCAAGTTCAGCTTGAGATCGGCGAAGTGGTAGAGCTCCGCAAGAAGTGAGATGACGGCCATGAGCCATGGATTCGGGGGCTTGAACACCTTGGATTTCGCACAAGGTTCAAGAGTCTTGCACACAAACGGAATAGCAACGATAAGCCGACCACTTTCGTGTCCTTCAAGGAGCAGGTCCTTGAAGGAGAGGTTTTTGTGACGGATAGGCATGTCCCTCGCGAGCGTGATAGTCCCGAGCCAAGAGCCAAGGTTCTTCAAGGTCGCCCTCTCAGAAGTGACTTGCATCGTTTTTTCGCTGTTAAGCATCGAGGCAGACTTGACGAAGGTCTCCTGAAGGACGAGCTTGCCCAATTTCGGCTTCTCGAGGGCATCCAAGAAACGAAGATAAAGTTGGTGGTTGTTGGGCTCTGCACTGACCCGCTGGTCAACCAAATAATTGGCAAACCACCTTGCGTAATTATCATCAAAGTAATCCTTCATTTCTGCAAGTTTCGCATCGAAGTTGCTCGGTGCAAGGTTGTTCACGATGAACAGAACCTTGTCGGATAATTCCTCGGACGGCTTGATAATCTCGCTGTCCATCTTGTCTGGTTGGATGGCAGTGAACGCAGGAGCCGAATCAATCGCGAGAACCCTCATGTCTCCATTGTTCGACGAGGTATCTGGTCCGGTAGCGATCGCCCGGTGAATAGTAGCCGCAAGGTCAGGACGAGTTTCCATCAGATGTGGAATACCCAACAACGCCTGACAAAGCGGCTGCCACTCCGCAAGACGACTCTCAAACCGCGCCAGAGCTTGCAATCCGAATTTGAACAGGTTCGTCTCGGGAGGGCAGCTCAAGGCGTCGACCACGTAACGAAGAGCTATCCCAAACGGAATTACATCGACTAATTCGTGCTGAATAATCGAGCCGAAAAGGTAACCAGTCATAGCGAGTTCACGGGAGGGGTAGTAGGATTGGAAGAACTTGTATTCGTCGAATAGGAAGTGGAGCATGCAGGAGAAGATTTCGTGATCCCTTGGGTCGGATGAAGCCTTGCTGCGCTGAAGGAGGGCGATAACTTCGTCGATGGTAGTTTGTTCGTCATACATTTCCTTGTAAATGGCGTCAACTTCGGCCTCAATCTCGGCCGAGTAGTTTACAACAGCAAAACCGGGCTCTGTGTCGGCGCCAGGGATGAGGTTCATGAGGCGCGGGTGTATTTGCAAGCAAGCGTTGCGGACTTCGAGGCAATAATCCATGTCCTCGCGAGACATTTTGGCGGAGCTACGCGATGTACTGGCGTTAGCGCAACTCGAACATGAAGAGATAATGCACTGACTTGTTGCGAAGGGTGCGGAGAAAGATGGCGATGGTTTGAGGGTTGACAGACATGGTACGGCCTTCCACTGCAGGATCCGACATCCTCGAGACCTTTTCGCTATCCATCTTGATTTCCAAGAAGTGTATCATGGAGCGGAGGAACTCGGCACCGTGGGCAGTAACATTGTCAGCAAGCCACTTGTCCAGGTTCAAGTATTCTCGGCGAGAAGCCAGTGCAGCGACGTCAAGAGCAAAGGTGAATGGTCGTGAGTCCAAGAGATTTTCCAAGATCTACAGCGAGTCAGACGATAATCTAAACGCAAAAAGATAGCAGCCCTCACCTTAAGGTCCTGTGCAACATCCAAAATTCGGGTGATGTTAAGAGGGCTCTCATCATAGAAGTCACGGAAGGCGCCGAGAAGATACGTGGGATCGATTTGCCAAAGCCGCATGAAGACGAGTTGATGGTTCGGGTGTCCTGCCAGAAACATAGCCAACAACTTGCGAGAATACTCGAGACGAATGTCGTTCCAATTCTGATCCTGTGACATACGTTGAGCGAAACGGAAACAAATGCAAGTAACCTGACGCCTTACCGGCACCTGAAGCAAACCCATGTGGACCAGCTCCGCACTTATCTTGAGCGCCTTGTCCAACATGTCACGTACACAATTCCGAATGTCCGCGTTGTCCGAATCTGCGAGTCGTTCCAGAACTTCGAAAAGATCGAGAGAATTCCACGTGTGCCCCTGAACATTCGCCGCCAATGACTTGATCGTAGGACTCGCAGCAGCCACGTCCTCCACTGTCACTATTCTGTGACCAGGCAGAGACACAAAGTTGAAGGTGTCCCCGGGCAAGGATAAGAGGGCATCGAGAAGCTTCAGTTGATACAACGAATTCTTCCACGTTCCCCAGAACCCTGTCACCGCATGGGGCTCAGCATCACGTGGGCTGTTGAGGAGGATGGCGATCAACAATTTCAGGGTAGCCGTATCCACTCCGTGACGATCAGGCCAGTCAAACGCTTTGATGACGAGGGACCAGTTTAGGTTGACATGCTGCAGACGTGTAAGGAAACGATCGAAACCACGCTCCCGAGTTCAGGACTCACGAAACTGCCCAAAGCCCTCACCAAAGCCCCCACATCACACAGGGTCGCGCCTTCCGCAGCAAGCCGGGCCAAGCTGGAAAAAATCTCGACGACTTGGACATCCCGTGGAGGACTGGCATCAGAGATGCCGAACCGAAGAAGCAGCGCACGAACGGTATCCGCATCGCTAGTAATCTCCGGTCCGAGTTGAATGAGGGTCTGGACGAGGGATGAACCGGACGGTAGGCTGCGCAAGCGAGCGAGCATCGTCAGACACGCACAGAAACACGAAAAGCAGGCATTACGTGGCATACCTCAAAGTAGAGAAGATGCGCTGTAAAATAGGAGCAACTATCTCCGGACCATACTTGGCTTGTGCAGCCGCAATGAGGGCCTGACGCTGGGTGGCATCCAACACGGGGGTTTCCGAGGGGGAGTCGGACAAGAGGTTCGACATGAGCTTTGCAATCTGCTGAGGGGAGAGATCGGCGTGGTCGAACGAGGGATGTTGGCAGAGGGAGAGGACAGCGTTTTCAAAGTCGACACGGATGACGGCGGCGGCCTGGGTAGCAACCTCCTTGCGGGTAGAGCCAGCGACGATGGAGGAAGCCAAGACGAGTCTCTCCAACGGCCTGAGAGAAACACGATCGACAAATCGAAGGAGATCAAAGTGCCTGAAGGCGTCCCCTTCGCCCTTGTCTATGCCGTCGCGAAATCGGTCTGCGAGGAAAGGGTCACGGGCGAGACGCTGAGTCTCCTGGACGAGTAGACGGAAGGTCAAGGCGGTGGAGGTGTCGAACGCAGACGGAGGGGCAGCTAAAGCGAGACGGCCTTGGGAGTGGACGATGAGACGGCGAATGAAGTGGAGGTAGGTGTCAAGACCGTGCTGCTCAGAGAGCTGGGCGGGTACGGCAAGATGAGCACTGCCAGAGGCGGGGGGAGAAAGACAGGACACACCGAGCGAATTTCGAGCTGGTTCCTCTCGAAATTGTCCTCCGTGAGGGTAGAGAGGAGGAAGACAATCTGAGCCTTTACGATTGTGTGTATATTGGCGTTTGGAGGATTATCCATTGCCGACGACCTGGCTGAAGACTCCGGGCGTCGATTGACGCTTCCACCAGCCGACGCCGTGTTGAATAGCGAGCACTGTCGAAGAGTAAAACACGTAGGCCGGAGCGAAACAAACACCAGCCTGCAACGGTCAATCCCCGCTCACAAACGCGCGGGGGGCCCGCAAGTTATAGCTCCGCAGTCGGAGATTCAATCAGCCGCTCAGGCCGAGCATACATTCGCTCTATCTGGGACTAGCATAAGGAACGTAATGAACAGGCCCCATGGGGAAGGCTGCAACGGCGTGGGCAACATCATCGCGCCGCCGTAGAATGCGTCGGGCGTCGTCAGCCCTGTGTTCCCTGCGGGCCACTACAGTCTCCGCGAGGGTTTGACACCCACCGTCTTCGCGGGGGTCGGGTAGATGCTTTCGCGGCGAAGCGCCTCTGACAACCACGTCGTCACTGTGCGGAACACAGTGGAGGCAAGGTGCGACGCACTGATGACAACGGGAGCCACCTCCGAGAAACTCAGGTCCACGTTGGAACAGTCCGGTGCTGGCATGAGAGTAAAAACGTCGCCGTCTCCTTCCAGTGCTTGGGACGGCGAGGCAGGCAACGAAACCTTGCTCTCCGCCAGATTCGACACTACGCTTGTCAGCATGAGTACGAGAATCCACTAAATTACCCACATGCACGTTCCAGAGGTACTCTGGGGGGCTTGTCGTCCACAATCTTTCGCGTGGGTGGAACGTAGATGCCTTCGCGCTTGCTATCTGGCTTTGTTTCTAAAATTACCAGACGTCTCTGTTGGTGTGTGGAATACACGGTGAGTTAACGCACTGATCAGGGTGATCTCCGAGAAACTCTGGTCAGCATTACAGCAGTCGGGCACTGGCACCAGTGTCAGAACGTCATCGCTGTCAACCTGCATCGCTTGTAACGCGGCGTCAAGTGCCGCTAGGGACGACGATGTGGGCAACACAACGCGAACTTCGTTCTCAACTAGCACCAGCACTTGTCAGACAAAAGATCTACGGAGACCCAAAATTGCTCACACGCAGATTTCAATGGAGCTCGGGATGCAATCTCGGCACTCTTCAGTTCCGTCTGAGTCCCAGACCGCCGGGGTAGACGGTCAGCTGTCTTGACTGTTACGAAGCGCGAAACCCCTAAACATCACTCACGACGGCTCAGTCGCCGATATCGACGCACCGTTTGATGAACCACCATCGATAGCAACAGCACGCTTAGCTAGACTGGGGAGTAATGACTTCCGCGGTGCCGGGAGCATCGACCTGCGAGGCTTCGGCAGCGCGGAGGCCGTTGAAGGCGACCAAGCGCCTGGCTGGACCTTCTTCAGGCTCGCCGTAGGGGACTTGGTGACGTCCGCGGACCGTCCAGCACCGCGCTGAGCGGTCTTGATATCTTGGAGCGTGGTCGTCGAGCTACTGCATAGCTCGTTCTCTTTACCATCGCCCTTCACAGAGGTCGTGGGTATCTTGGGTATCTTCTTAGCGCCTGCCCAAGCAACATTTGTGTAAAAGGTGTCAAGAGGCTCCTTGGTAATCTCGACGTTCTCGACCGTCGCTCCTTCGGTAGCGTCAGGCTGGGAAAGATAGCGACGGTAGGTTGGAATCGCGATCGATGAAGTCGAGGCTGCAAGCTCATCTTGAACAACTACAACGCATGCCGAGCCCCGTTCGATGACAGGAGGCAGAGTACACGAGCGTTCGATCCCTGTAAAGCAAAACAAATGCATACATCACGATCAGCTTACATCCACGTTTTTAAAGAACGACCAATTACCTCCTGCCTCCTCCATCCGCTGAGCGACACTTGCAAGGATCCTCGCCTGCCGGACTTCCTTCGGAGCCTGGCTGGCAGATGAGGCGTTCGCAGGCAGGGCTACCGTCTTGACCGTGGCAAGCTCTGCCTGAACGCCCGCCAGCTCCGACTGCAGGAGAGCGATTCTGCGGGAAGAGTCGGCCTTGATCCCAGTCACCCTCGCCGCCTGGCACTCCATCGACCGTTGGAAGTTCTTGAAGGACTGCCGGAGATCCTCGACGGCATCGTCGCGACTCTGGTCATCAGACTTGCTGGCGAGTTCCTGAATAGTCTTCGTCTTCTCGTATGATTCCGTCTCTACGTGCTGCGTAAGCTCTTGCCCGAGACCAACGATTCGATCCTCCTGAGCCGCCACTCGTTCGCACAACTCGTTGACTTGTCGCGTGAGCGGCTCGGATTCCCGGTCACGTGTCACCGCGGGTACCCGTGTACCTTCCACTGCGGCGATCCGATCCTTGAGGGAGACGACGTCGGACGCAACGACGGTCACCTGACCGGCGAGGGACGTGACTAGTTGATACAACCGAACGAATCCGGCTTTCAGTTGCATCACGCCGAACGTAGGAGATTCGCGGATCTTGGCCACGTCGTTCGAATCACCCTCAGAGCTGCAGGGGGCTTCAGGGGCACGGACGGGCAAGGAAGCGTCGTGTACGTTGATTAGGGTCGCGGCGTCAGCGCCTATGAGGTAGGAAGCAGCCAGGTCCTGGTCCACGTCGTTCGGGGACGGTATCTGCAGTAGGCCGACGCAGTGGCACATGGCGCATGCGAATGTAGAAGCGTTCACTGGCGTAGCGTTCTGTTCAGACGTAGCCATTGATAAAGCAAAAAGATGACAGTAAGAGAGATGAGCGCAGATGAGAAAGCACGTGCAGGAAAGAGAGGGAACTGAGGATAAGAAGTAGCAGGGAGCCGGTCTTATATGTGCCACGGATTGAGGTTTCGCCCAGCCCGCTCGACGACGGCGACGGAGCGGTTCGTTATCATTGGAAGAAGCCGAGGCTAGTCTGCTTGTCGCGATCGAAGCCGACGGTCCTCATTGAAATCCAGCGTCACCGAACCGTTGAGATTACCTATTGAACGCGAACGGCAACCTGTGAAGTGTGAAAAGAAACGCGAGCATCGGGTAAACGCCTGTCAAGGTCAGCCACCACTAGCTGTTTCGCGCTTAACTGCATCGAGATCGATGAGCCGCTCAATACTCGGCTTGACAGCCTGGCTAAGTCTCGCAGTGACCATATCGTAGCCGACGGCCTGTGGGCGCAAAGCATTCAAATGAGGACCGAGAGGGTAGAGTAGTCAGAATCTCGAAGAACAAATCTGATCTGCAAACGGTCGGGAGTGCGGATCCCCCTTGTTCGAAAATTGGCCGTGTGTTGAGCACAGCCTGAAGATTGCGGCTTGATTTGATTGAGGAGCGGGAGGATATCCATTTTGTTCAATGGTACAGTACAACTTGAGCCTCCTCGATGCGGGAGACAGCCTCACGCAGCTCCGTTTGCTGGATGAAAAGGATTTCAGAGTGCCCTCGCCGCACGACATCGCGGATCAGCTCGAGGTCTAGCTCGCCGCGAGCATCCATCTGACAATCGTCCAATACCATTTGCCGCTGACTCTTGAGGTTGAGCATGAAAGAGGACGAGCGACAACATCCGCGATCACGTCCTCGGTGGCGGGACTAATCGAGGCTGCGGATGCACCCTCGATTTCCGAGCGAACCATCCGGGATTTCTCATCACCAATTCCTCGAGCTTGTCTTCCAACGGTTGCGCTTCAAGGCGCTTCGTGAGGTCGACAGGAGGTATCCAGACATTGGATAGCAACGAGTTTGTGCGCTGTGCGTTGCAGGTGTGAAGATATCTGGTGAGTCGACGCTTTCGCCGCGTGAGGCCAGGATGTGTAGCAAAAACGTGACAGAGGCCTGTTAGAAGACATGGCAATTGCTGGTAATCGTCGAGGGAGGGACGCTGCGAGTGTTCAAGAATTCGCGTGAGGTTAGTCGTGAGCGCACAGTTCGTCCGGGTATTCCGTCTCATATCGACGGTCGGCTGCTTCCTCGACTGATGCTCGGAGGAGCAGAAGACGGTGGTACGTGAATTGCATGAATAGGAGACGATGCATGAAAGTGAGCGTCCCATTCGATGCTATCAGAGCGGAGAACGGCAGTTGGACGATGGATCAGAGGGGGAGGATGAGCGTCTGTTTTGAGGTGTAGGCGGTCCTTGCAATCCAGGCGAGGGAGTCACGTTGAACGTCGATTGAGGTGAGCAATAAAGGATCTGCTGGTGAGGACATCTACGAACGATTAAGCATGAAAGCAAGCCACCATGGACATGTGGAGAAGCATGCTCGTCGATACAGATGTAGAAGGCGTTTCAGAGCACACATTGTATTTGCCAGTTGAAGTCATGATATTGGGTCCACTCTAAGAAAAAAGACGATAGACATTGGTGTATATAAACAAATCACTGGAGGGGAGTTATCTGGCTGCCAGGAGCAAGTGCAATGTATTTGATTTCCAGTCTGTTGAGGTCATTCTTTACCTCGAGCACCTTCGCCGTCATGAAATCAGTTCTGGACCCCAATCGATCAATCGCCTCTGCCATCTTGTTCTGCGTCTGCTCAATGGCATCCACCTTTTTTGCTCAATGGCATCCACCTTTTTCTGCATCTTGTTCTGCGTCTGCTCCATCGCGTCCTGCTTTACCCTAATCTTATCCACCTCTGTGCGCAAGCCTTGGAACTTCTCATCCAAGCCTTGGATATCCCCCTTCAGGTCAGCATGGAAGGAGGTGACAGCTGCAAGAATCCGCTGAAGCGTTGTATCGCTAGAACCTGAGACACTTCAGCATGCCGCATAAAAATAAACAGAAGATCAG
>JBBPOI010000267.1:0-18444 GCA_038091355.1 Phylloboletellus chloephorus | reverse complement strand
ATAGCAAGCGAATAGCAATATTCGCTCTTATCATACATAGTATTAGTAATATGCTGCGCATATGCGCACGGACCATGTAGCCTTAGTATATAAGGATGAATGAATACGCCCCAAGAACTCTAGTCAAATTCTTGTGGGTTTTGGCCTACATTCTTGGTTCGATCTATTGTCTACTAGTTGATGTATAGTGTGAGCGTGCAGGGTCTTTCTTAGACTCTAGTGTTGCCACAGTTTACTTCTTTTCAAATGAGAGTCAACGACATAGTCGACCTCGTACTCAACCTCGCCGTCCTCTGTTACTTTGACTGGCATAGGCTTGACAACTGGTTGCCCTGTCAACCGTTCTTTGTAAAGCTTCACTTGGGAAATGTTTACCACTGGGTGGATCTTCATAGACTTCAGCAGTTTCAACTTCACTGCGTTCATCCCGATCATCTCTAGTACTTGGTAGGGGCCCAGCCACCTTTCCGTGAGTTTCCGAGACTCTCTTGGTAATTTAAGATTTTCTGTCAATAACCATACTTGGCTACCAACTTCATAAATAGGAGCTGGGGAGCGATGTTTATCCGCCTGCTCCCTCATCTGGCGCTGAGCTTTTTCTAAACTTTGTTTAACCTGATCTAAGGTTTCATCAAAGTTCCTAGCAAATTCGGTAGCAGCCGGCGCCTTGGCCTCGAAGGGTTCAATTCCCATTCTTGACATAAATGATCGGGTGATCTGGAAAGGCGCCTTGCCTGTGGCACTATGCACCCGATTGTTATATGAAAATTGCACCAGCGCCAACCAATCAGACCATTCATCCTGCTTTTCAGCAGTGTATAGTCTTAAATATTGTTGGAGATCTCTGTTGAGACACTCCGTCTGCCCGTCCGTTTGCGGGTGAAAAGCAGTGGACATTCGAAGGTCGATACCCAGCATCAAACCTAAGTCCTTCATGATCTGGGCTGAAAACTGAGGCCCTCGCTCAGATATAATTGTTTTAGGGAGACCATGATTTTTTCACACATGATCTCGATATAATTTAGAAGTTCCCAACGATGTAATAGTTTTATTCGTCGGGATAAATACTGCCTCTTTCGAGAAGTGGTCTACTACCACCAGGATAGTATCATAAGAATTAGATAACGGCAGATCGGTAATAAAATCTGCCGATATATCCTGCCACGGACCCGCCGGAATAGGGTTGGGTTGAAGCTTTCCCGCAGGGGGAACATTCATAGGCTTCATACGAGCACAACGGTCACAACGTGAAACATAATCCGCCACTTGTGTCCTCATGCTTTCCCAAGCATAATATCTTGAGATCAACTCAAGAGTCTTTTCCGACCCTGTATGTCCAGCCAGTGGCGAGTCATGGTATAAAGTAATGATGTCTTGACGAAGAGTTTCGTCTTCATCAGGAAAATATATTTTATCATTCAAAGTTAGGACTCCCTCGTCGTCCCTTCCTAAGTTCTGGAGAGAACTTTTAGACTTTTCTTGGGCGTCGTTAACCCGTTGAAGAATTACTTCTTCCAGCCCAGCCACTCTAGTGACTTCATTTCGGGCAATACGCGAGTCAAAAATGACCTGCATTCCTTTATTATCATTTTCGATGCCAACTGCATGATCTTCCCTTCTAGAGAGTGCATCGGCTTTCCCCATTAAGGTACCAGCCTTTTTGACCAATAAATAATCAAATCGGGATAGATACTGGGCCCATCTGGCCTGTCGTTGGTTCAAATCCTGACTCGACATAAAATACTGAAGGTTCGCATGATCCGACCATATTTCAAACTGATGCTTGGCACCTTCTAAATAATGATGCCATTGCTCGAGCACCAGAATAATAGCGAGCATCTCCTTATCCCCAATGGGATAATTCCTCTGCTCAGGGGTCATAGAGGCAGAGTGAAAGGCAACAGGGTGCCAGTCATCTCCTTTCTTAATGGAGAGCACAGCTCCTGTAGCATAATTAGAGGCATCGCACTCTAAACGATATTCCTCTTCGTGATCAGAAAACACCAAAATTGGTGCCGTAGTGAAGGCTTCTTTCAACATGTCAAATGCTGATTGTTGCTCGTTCGACCATTCCCATAATTTATCTTTCTTAGTAAGGTCATTCAATGGCCTCGTCATCAGAGAAAAGTCTTTAATAAACTGCCTATAGAAAATTTCCAAACCGAGGAAACTCCTTACTCCTCGAACATTGGTAGGGCGTGGCCATTCCAGAACAGCCTTTACTTTAGACTCTTCTATAGCAATACCAGTCTCGGATACAATCGTGCCAAGAAATTCTACTGACTTGACACGAAAAGAACATTTCTCTGGTTTGACAAAAAGATCATTCTCCTGTAGTCTCCTCAGAACTTCCAGGACAATTTTATCATGTTCTTTAACGTCATCCGTCTTGGTAAATACCATGAGATCATCAATATAAATAATGACAACAGCATCCATATCAGCAAAGATTTCGTTCATCATTGCTTGGAAGGTTGATGGGGAATTACATTGGCCAAAGTACATGACCAATGGTTCAAAGCTCCCTCTGTGACAGACAAAAGCCCCTTTCGACTCATCTCCTTGTTTAATACGGATGTTATTGTAGCCCCAGCGAAAATCCATCTTCGTAAATAGCTTAGCGCCTTTCAGCTTGTCAACAAGCTGAGATATTAATGGAAGCAGATAGTTATTTTTAACTGTCCACTCGTTCAGGTACCTATAGTCCTGAACCATGCGCTTCTTCCCATCCTTTTTAGGGACGAAAAAGATGGGCGACGTCTGGGGTGATTTGAAGGGACAAATGTATCCCTTTCTAAGTTGGTTGTTGATAAACTCATCAACCTCCTTAATCTCCTCAGGAGACATAGAAAAGACTTTAGCCTTTTTAGGCTTAAATCCTTCCTTAAGTTCAATTGCATGATCCCATGGCTTTCACACAGGGAGGTGCTCAGAACTCTTCTTTTTGAATACCAACAGGTACTGGTTGAATTCCTTAGGAACCAGTTCCTGCGCAGTTTTCTCTGTGGATACTTTCACATCCATAGCCTTAAGACACCGATGAATGTGCGGCATATCTTGAAGCTCATTCTCTTCACAGACCCTTAATGACGTGGATCAATCCGAGAGTAGATAACAGGTTTTGGGACACCTGTTCAGCTGAACCTCGCCAGTAACCCAATTGATCTGAGGGTTATGTTTAGCAAGCCATGAGTATCCCCAGATGACATGGTTTCTGTTATGGACAGTACATTTTATCATGATTTTTCCCTTATTTTTCTGAATATTTTTACTCACTTGCATAAACTAGCGCAAGTTTATGCACCACTCAGTAATATTTATGATACACTTCTTTTAGGATCAGGTATCTTCCCTGGATCTTCCCTCATGCTCATACAGCCTTCCTTCCTTCCGTGCTGTGTGCGGCTATGTTTCATTTACCGAGATCTCGGTAAGATCTCATACATGCGTATACCTCATGCCTTTCATTTCTGGTGATGCAACCTTAACGCCTCACCTTCTACATGCACTTTTAATCTCCATTGGGGCTATGCCACAGCCTCAGGGCTGTTCTGCCACTGCCTCATGTACACTTCATGTTTTTAATCTCCGCCCCACAGCCTTGTGGGCTATGCATCTCTTTATAGTAATAGTAACCAAACATGTACATACAATAGAGTAGTATATAAGGCCAAAGGCGCCGCCAGAGAACTGCAGTCAAGTTCTCTTGTTCTTTTCTCATCACAGAGGCCAGTAGATAGATTCGCTCCTAGACCTTTTACCTTTTTACTACGCTTTCTCATTACTAGTGCTTCAGCTCAGCGGATCCGTTCCTACCTTCAAGGGTCTTTGCTTTTGGATTGTTTCACATAGTGTCACATCACATGATGTCATGCGTGACTGCATGACAGGGTGTGACATGTGACAAGCGTGACATAGTGTGATATGTCACATCATGTGTTGAGTCATGTGACCTAGTCTGTCACAATGACCCAAGAAAATAAGTAAAGTAAAGAAATGTCTGTAGAATAATAAGAAGTCCATAATAAAATAAGGGGAAAATAGTCTGTGCAAGCCAGAGGGCGGACGTCGAGTCCTGTGTTCCTAACACTTTCCTTCTCGGTAAAGTATGCCATCGTCTTCGACATAGGTTAGTTCTTCACACAAACCATGTACTTCGTTCCCTAATATTGCTTTTGTGGCAATCTTTATTTTCTGTTTTATTTTATCCCCTTCATCATCAATCATGAGCGCAGCTTGGGTCTTCTCCGGGATTATTACTATTATTCCCTTATTATCATCTTCTACGCCCTGCGTGTGATCTTCTCGTCTAGAGAGGGCATCGGCTTTCGCCATACTAGAGCCCGCCTTGTGGACTCATTTAAAGTTAAACCTAGATAAATATTGTGCCCATTGCGCTTGATGTCTATTAAGGTCCTGCCGTTGCATGAACCGTTGCAAGTTTGCATGATCATTCCAGATCTCGAACTCGTGCTTTGCACCTTCCAGATAGTGCTGCCATTGCTCCAATGATCTAATAACTCTCAACATTTCTTTGTTGGCGATAGGGTAGTTCTGTTCTTCGGGACTCATGGAGTGAGATGCATACACCACTGGGTGCCATTTTTCTTCTTTGAACATAGATAACATGGCTCCAACTGCATAGTCTGAGGCATCCGTCTTGAGCCTGAACTAACAATCATTGTCTGGGAATGTGAGGATAGATGCCGTGGTGAACTTTTCTTTAAGCATGTCGAACGCTATCTGCTGGGAGTCTCCCCAGGAGAGTATTGCGTCTTTCTTTGTGAGATCATTTAGAGGACGTGCAATCTTTGCGTAGTCCTAGAAGTTTGCCAATCGGAGGAAGCTTCGTACTCCTCGGACATTCCTGGGTGTAGGCCATTCCAATATGGCTTTAACCTTACTTTCGTCCATCTTAATCCCGTATTTTCCTACCATCATGCCCAGAAACTCAACTTCTGTGGCACGGAAAGAACATTTCTCCTGTTTGACGAATAAGTCATCCTCTTCTAGGCGGCGGAGTACCTCTAGTACGATCCGATCATGTTCCGCCTGATTATCTGTTTTTGTAAAGATCATGAGGTCATCAATGTAGACGACCACGACGTCTTCCATGTCAGCAAAGATTTCATTCATCATCGCTTGGAAGGTCGCTGGGGAGTTACAGAGACCGAAGAACATCACCAGTGGTTCAAAGGCTCCTCTGAAACATATGAAGGCGGCCTTAGATTCATCGCCTTCCTTGATGCGTACGTTATCGTACCCCCATCTAAGATCCATTTTTGTGAATAATTTAGCCCCTTTGAGCTTATTGACAAGCTGGAAAATTAGGGGAAATGTGGCAGCACTAGAGTCTAAGAAAGACCCTGCGCGCTCACACTATACCTCAACTAGTAGACAATAGATCGAACCAAGAATGTAGGCCAAAACCCACAAGAACTTGACTAGAGTTCTTGGGGCATATTCATTCATCTTTATATACTAAGGCTACATGGTCCGTGCGCATATGCACAGCATATTACTAATACTATGTATGATAAGAGCGAATATTGCTATTCGCTTTACTATACTTGTTATCTATACTACAAGGTTCAATGTGATTATGTGAAGTGGTGAAATATGTGAAGATGTGATATCGTGAAGGTGTGAAGAGGTGAAAGGATAAGAGAATAGATAATTCCCACGGTCACGTGCATGTTCCCATGGTCATGTGACTGGAAAGCGAATATTTTACTGAAGGAGTGCTCAGCAGCTCAACTTCATAAATATAATGAAAATAAATATTGACCTCCAAGACAGGGGCTAAAAGCGAGCGCGCAGCAGCTCAAGCTTTGTGTTTCTAACAGGAAATGGATAATTGTTCTTCACCATGTGCTCGTTGAGGTAACAGTAATCCTGTACCATCCTCTTTCGGCCATCCTTCTTCGGCCCGAAGAACACAGTGAGGTCTGTTCCAACTTCAAGGGTCGTATGTACCCTTTCCTCAGCTGTTCATCTATGAAAGCGGAGACTTCCTCCTGCTCTTTAGGGGATAATGGAATCAGGCACCCCTTTTTGGGCTTGAACGTGTCCTTCAAGTCTATAGCATGGTCCCAAGGTTTCCATGTCAGCATTCTTTCCGACTCATGCTTCTGGAATACCTTGAGAAACTTGTGAAACTCTTTTGGGACTAGTTCCTCTGCCTTCTTTTCCATTTTGACTGACTCGTCTAGAGCAGCCCTAACCTCATATGCATTCCATGCGTGGTCCTGTTCTTCAGCGTCTGGACATCTCAAGAATGCTGACTTCTCTTGTAATAAATAACAAGAACGTGGGCACCATGTCATCTTGACCATGCCTTTGTTCCAATCGATTTCAGGGTTGTGGTGTTTCAGCCATGTGTACCCGAGTATGACCTGGTTCTTTCCAAGGTCAGTCATCTCGGCTGTCACCTTCTCTCGGTGTCCCTGGTAATCAATCATAATATCTGCACAGTGTGTGATATTACCAGCAGAGTTCTTCGTTCCATCAACGTTGAACACGGGGATGGCATGCCTCAAAGGGCGCAGCGGCAACTTCTGCTCTGCCCATTTCCGGTCAACAAAGATAACGTTAGCACCGCTATCCAGCAATGCTTGAGCTTTGATAAAATCCCTCGTCTCCTGCAGGGATATAGATATTTCCAACACGATTTCCTGTCCTTGATTGATGGATTGTGTGAACACTTCTTCAGGGAATTCATCAAAAGAAATATTTTTATTTTTGGAAGTGGAATGAAGCACCAGACTAAAGCTGTTAGAAACACAAAGCTTGAGCTGCTGTGTGCTCGCTTTTAGCCCCTGTCTTGGTGGTCAATATGTATTTTCATTATATTTATGAAGTTGAGCTGCTGAGCGCTCCTTCAGTAAATATTTGTTTTCCAGTCACGTGACCATGGGAACATGCACGTGATCATGGGAATTATCTATCCGTCAACCCTTTCAACTCTTCACAATGTCACATCTTCACATATTTCACCACTTCACATAATCACATTAAACCTTGTAGCATAGATAACAAGTATAGCAAGCGAATAGCAATATTCGCTCTTATCATACATAGTATTAGTAATATACTGCGCATATGTGCATGGACCATGTAGCTACAGTATATAAGGATGAATAAAAGCGCCCCAAGAACTCTAGTCAAGTTCTTGTGGGTTAACGCCTACAGCTTGGTTCAATCCATTGTTTTAACTCGTTGAAGTTTAGTGTGAGCATCCAGGGCCTTTCTTAGGCTTTAGAATTGCCACCCTTGTGCTGGTTGCCCATCCAGCTACATTCTGGGCACTTTACTTTTGGCTTCTTGCAGTCACGGATCATATGATCCCCACCGCAGTTGAAGCATTTGCCTCAGGGGGCCCTTCCTTTGGACTTGGTAGCCCCAATGTCCATGGGCTCTCCTTGTCCATTCCTTTTCCCATACCCATAGGTTTGGGGTAACTTGTTGAACACTTGGTAAGCTTCAAACTGCTTCCCGATGTCACGGATGTTCTGGAGAGTGTTATTGACCTCTCCAGTGTGAAGGTCCCTTTTGAACAACTCTGCACGAATTTCATCTGAAATGTTGGTTTCCAGGAGATAGACTCCAAATGTTTCGTCTAACCATGCCTGATGGTACAGGGCTCTCCATTTGGTAATGAAGGTGTCAATAAGATCGGTAGAAAAAGATGCTGATCTTAGGAAATTAGTTCCTGAAGAATATCACGAGTTCCTGGATTTCTTCTCGGAAAAGTAATCAGAGTGAATGCCAGTTTGCAAACCATGAGATCACGCCATAGATCTCAAACCTGACTTTGTACCTAAAAAGGGTCAGGTAATTCCTCTGTCCAATATGGAATTTGATGAAGTAAGGGACTTCGTAAAAACCCAGTTGGAAAAGGGGTACATTCGCCCCTCTAAATCTCCTCAAATGGTCCCTGTTTTCTTTGTCCCCAAGAAAGATGGAAAGAAACGTTTAGTGATGGACTATTGTAGTCTTAATGAAGGAACAGTTAAAAATGCATATCCGTTACCTCTCATACCTCAGTTGATCAATAGGCTGAAGGGCTGCAATAAGTTCACAAAACTGGACTTACGTTGGGGATATAACAATGTCCGCATCAAAGAAGGAGATGAATGGAAGGGTGCCTTCATTACCCCAATTGGTGCCTACGAGCCTACTGTCATGTTCTTCGGGATGACAAACTCTCCGTCCACATTCCAGCAAATGATGAACGATATCTTTAATGATATGGCAGAATACGTAATCATTTTCATCGACGATCTTATGGTCTTTACAAAGGGGTTCTCTGATGACAAACATGACAAAATAGTCAGGGAGATTCTTAAGAGACTTTGTGAGAATGACCTTTACGTAAAATCGGAAAAATGCTTGTTTAAGAAGGACACTGTTAATTTTTTGGGCATGGTTATCGGAAAGGATGGTGTCAGGATGGAGAAAGAAAAGGTTAAAGCTATTCTAGATTGGCCCACACCTACAAAATTAAAAGGCATGCAAAGCTTCCTAGGATTAGCCAACTTCTACCAAAGGTTCATCCAAAACTTCGCGAAGATGGCTAGATCCCTAAACAACTTGACTAAAAAGAATCAACCGTTCATTTGGGGCCTAGCACAACAGGAGGCTTTTGACCAGATTAAGGCAACCTTTTCTCAGGCACCTTTCTTGGTTGTTCCAGATCGGACAAAAGAGGTCCAGGTGGAGTGCGATGCCAGTAATATTGCCACTAGTGCTGTACTTAGTATCAAGTGCAATGACAGTCTATGGAGGTCTAGTGCCTTTATTTCCCACTCCTTGGATGCCGCAGAACGAAATTACCCCATTTAAGACAAAGAATTATTGGCGGTGATTCGTGCACTCAAAGAGTGGCATCATTATCTGGTTGAAAGGGACAGATTTGAGATCTGGACTGACCACAAGAATTTGGAATATTGAAAATCCCCACAGGATCTATCTCCGAGGCAGGCGCACTGGCACATGTTAACCTTAGAATATAATTTCCAAATAGTCCATAAACCAGGGACAACCAATGGGTGCACTGATGCACTTTCTCAACGAGAAGATCATGGAGACGTCAAGGATATGAATAAGCAGCAGACAGTGCTACCAGGAAAATTATTTATAAACTATATTTCAGATGTGGATCTGGGATCTACGTTATGGGAAAAAAATAGAAAAAGAATCAGAAAAGGAAAAAGAAATAAAAAATTATAAAAAAGACAGAAAAATATGGAAGGACGCAAGAAGTAGAGTATTTATACCAGAATATCTCAGGATAGAGGTTTTCCAATTATGTCATGACACTCCTTTGGCAGGACAAGGAGATCATGGTAGAACCTATAACTTAATATCTCAGTTCTTTTCACAGCCGGGGATGATGCAGGATGTCAAAAAATATGTAGACAGCTGTTACGTGTGCGCCCTCATGAAGGGAAAGTCAACAGCACTGGCAGGGAAATGTTACTTGAGGTGATTTCCCACTCTGTATGCTTTTCTCCTTTTCCTATCAACTTCTAACTATTACCATCGCATTCTCTGTTAAGTGCAGAACATAATAAAGCAGACTAGCCACTTAATGAGTCAACTCAGAGATTCTGGACTGGAGTCCACTGTGAGTAACCAATGTATTGAAGTAGATATAAGAGAGTACAGTACCTGGAGTCCACTGTGAGTAACCAAAGAGTAGCTACAGTGGGCTCCAGTATCTATGTCCGCTCTAGAGTAAATAAAGGTAAGCAATAAGCCACAGAAGCAGACAGCTAGTACAAGTCAATGCTCTGCTAGTGCAGAGGAATGGAAACAAAATAGAATGGAATGGAAATATGGTAGAAAGGGTTTTGAATGGTGCAGAATGCGATAGCAGTAGTTAGAAGTCCGTAGGAAAAGGAGAAAAGCATACAGAGTGGAGAATCACCCCAACTAACAGATCTGGGATCTACGTTGTGGGAAAAAAATAGAAAAGGAATCAGAAAAAGAAAAGGAAATAAAAACCTATAAAAAAAGGGAAAATATGGAAAGACGAAAGGAGTAGAATATTTATACCAGAACCTCTCAGGAAAGAGATTTTCCAGCTATGTCACAATACCCCTTTAGCAGGACACGGAGGTCATGGCAGGACTTACAACTTAATATCTCGGTTCTTCTCATGGCCGGGAATGACGCAGGACGTTAGAAGATATGTAGACAGCTGTTACGTGTGCACCCTCACGAAGGGAAAGTCAACAGCACCGGCAGGGAAAGTAATGCCCTTGCCAGCAGCAAAGAAGCCATGGACGGATCTTTCCGTGGACTTTATTATGGCTCTTCCCGAATCCAGGGGATTTGATGCCATTTGCGTCATTGTAGATCGATTCTCAAAGGAGGTAGTCTTTGTGCCGTGCACAGAAAAGACTTCTTCAAAGGACTTGGCAGCGTTGTTCTGGGACAACATCTGGTGCATCCATGGGCTCCCGAAATCGGTGGTGTCAGATAGGGGACCACAATTTGTCTCCCAGTTCACCAAGGATCTATGCAAGGCTATATGAATTGAGCAAAAACTTTCCATTGCCTACCACCCCCAGACCGACAGTCAGACAGAGCATGTAAACAGGGAACTAGAATATTACCTACGCTCCTACGTTTCTACCAAACAAGGGAACTGGGCAGAATGGTTGAAGCTGGCACAGTTTCAACATAACAACGCTCTCTCAACAGCCACTGGATCTATCACATTTACAGTCACTCAAAACTACTTCCCACATCTAGGTTTTGAACCTTCAGGGACATGGCTCTCAGAAAATAAAAAGAGTCATAAAGAAATTGAGGAAGCTTTAGAAAAGGCCAGGGAGTGAATGCAGAAATATGGTGATAAACATAGGTCTGACGCACCGGAATACATCATGTGGCAGAAAGTCTGGTTGTCTACTGAAAACCTCAGACTTCCTTATATGGCAAAAAAGTTGACACAGAAATGGATAGGACCTTATGACATTACAAAGGTCCTACCTAATGCCATTACCCTTCAGTTGCCAAAGAATTGCCACATTCACCCTACCGTAAACGTCTCACAGGTGAAACCTTATCAGGAGCCCTTACCCGGTCAGGTGTTAGAAACACAAAGCTTGAGCTGCTGTGCGCTCGCTTTAAGCCCCTGTCTTGGTGGATAATATTTATTTCATGATATATTTATGAAGTTGAGCTGCAGAGCATTTCTTCAGTAAAATATTCATTTTTCAATCACATGACTGTGGAAACTTGCATGTGACCATGGGAATAACTTATCCCTTCACCATTTCACCTCTTCACAATATCACATCTTCACATATTTCACCATTTCATATAATCACATCAAACCTTGTAGCATAAGATAACAAGTATAGCAAGCGAATAGCAATATTTGCTTTTATCAGAGGTAATATTAGTAATACGCTGCACAGTGCACACGGACCATGTAGATAAAGTATATAAGAGTGAATGAAAGCGCCCCAAGAACTCTAGTCAAGTTCTTGTGGGTTAACACCTACTGCTTGGTTCGAGACTATTGTCAACTTTTATTTGTTAAAGTATAGTGTGAGCATCCAGGGCCATTCTTTGGCTTTAGGATTGCCACACATGGCAACTCATCTTTGACTTGTTACACATATGGTCAAGTGAACCCTTTAAGTCATTTGTGTTCAGTTCCTACAGTAACTCATCTATCATAGAACCCCATCCTATGTCACATGGCAGGCTCATCCATGTCTCCACTCATGTCACACACAAACTTATCATGTGTGGGCCCACTCAGAAAATATAACCATGTACATTTGACAGGCCCACCAAAAGGGTCCAGGGCTCCCTCAGCACTTTGTCACCTTGGGGTGTCCAAAAACTTCAGAACAAAGCTGCTACACTATGCGGATCCCCCCACAAAAAGCTGAAGAAAAGTGGCATTCCTTAGGAATGAAGGCAGTAGCATCACAGGCAAATGTCTGACTCGTTGTCAATTCTGCCTTCTCATATGTGGAACATTGCACTTCACAGCTGTACAAATATTGGCATGTGTTGCCAAAAACTGGCAGGTCAATATCCAAGCTTGAATCCCAGATCCTGAGCCTTTCTAAGCGAGATCCTGTGGCAGCAGTATTATCGGATAGAAATGGATGTGACTGCCATGCCAAACCATATCGCCATAGATACTCGAATACCTCGGCCACACGCCTGCACGCCTCTACCTCACGGGGAAAAGTTCCTGGCTTGTCTGTCATGGACCAGTGGTGCAGGATCCAGCTCGGGGACTCGTGACATGGGAGTGCAGAGCGAGCAGGCGGCATCGATTCCGTCATTTATCGCGGTGAGTGGATCCAGCGTCGATGATACTCCTTGAGGGAAACGTATATATCGAGGGGGATTCGCGACTCGAATCTGGGATGTGCGTGGTTTGAGAAAAAAGATGTAGCAACAACATTTATCGCGGTACCAGTAGCATACCCTCATGCAATCATGGGCTAGGGTGCGGCCTTGCAGGAGATGCCACCATTGTCCACGTAATGGTTGCGTTGTAGTGATATACGGACTCAGTCGCTCGGTTGGCGCATCGTGGGCTTGAGTCGTGGAATCTCCATGGTAGAACCTTTGATGCATGCGAGTGCTCGTCGGTCTTGTCGACATCAAAATGTTCCGAAATCAACGATCGGATGCATGAAACACTCAGCTTCGGAGCTACGGGGGGGGGAAAGCGAACATCGAGATTTAGTGGGTCCCTGGAGTGGTGTGTCGTCTCAGCCTTTAGAACACTGGACCGGAATCGAAGCTGGGAGGGTACACATACGCCTCGGATTTATCGATCGGGTGTGACATTTCGACAGAGCAGACTGAAACAAGGGAACAGATTGGTCACTTACTAATGTGCATGAGAACAAGAAGCGGGCAAGTGAAAGCTTTGTCAGCTCTGAACGTCTTCTCTGTCAATTGATTGCCTTTTACACGTATGCCGCCTCGACGTTGCCATCTGGAGACTCACCCAGATGCTAGTGGCATTTCGCTCTTTGGTCGATCTTCGTGGTGGCGAAGATGGGCCGATATCAGCGCTGGAAGTTTGAGACGTGACAAGCGTGGCTGTGAAAACTCGCGCCAAGTTGGACAGATCGACGTCGAAGTATGTGATTGGGGTCCAGGTCGTACGTGAGAGTGGATGGCTATCGCAAGCTGCGACAGACATTGCTACCAGCGCATCCCACGTAAACTACAACGATGGGTGTTCGCATCACGAAATCTGCTGGCGGAACAACTTTAAAAGAAAGGTTGACAGACGCAAAGATGCCAGGGCAGTGGAACGGTGCGCTGGCCCTACAGGCACTACAGTCAGTGGTGGATCAGTGCCGACTTCGGTTGGTCGGTCCGAGGCTGCGGCGAGTTCCGAGGAGGGCACGTGCCAAATCGTCGATGGCATGCCCATAGGGGAATCTGCGCAGCGATCTGTTCATTGGACACTGCCAGAGCAGGACCCCGGGGAGTGTGATTGAATGGGTGTAAGTAATTGAAATAGAAAAAAGGCAAGGGGAGTCGATGCGGCACTCGTCCCTCTCCCAAAACCCAATGGCAACTACCTCCATCCTCCTCCGCTCCCCCCCGCCGTCCCCCGCGTCCACTCCCCTCCCTGCCCTCACCACCGATCTCTCCTCCTCCTCTTCCTCCTCCTCCACCTCCGGTTCGTGCCTTGACCTCCGTCCCACCACCTCCGTCTCTGCCACCCGCCGCATACGCTTCGCACCTCTACCGGATCTCCACAGAGGCATCTTTGACCTCCACGACCCATCCCCCCCCGACCCACTCCCAGACCCCAAGCCTGCCCCGCACACCCTCGCTTCCCCACACCACTTCCCTGACGTTGACCTCTCCCCCTCCATCTCCCCCGACTCCTCTCTCTCCAGTGCACAGTCCACCCCTACAATCCGCGTGTCACATGACACACGCTCCAATGACACGCCCTGCAAACCAAACTCGAAGCTCCTCCGTCCTTTCTCGTTCCTCCGTCGTGTCCATTATCCGCCCAACCAATCCCCACTCTCCCAGTCCGCCTCTCTCCCTGCCTCACGCAATGCCTCCGTCTCTTCCCTCCACCACCCCTCCAGTTCCGTTCCCAACTCCCCTGCCTCCCAGTCAACAAAGCTCCCCCGCATCTCAGCAGAGGAAATCCTCACCCTTGGCACGATCTCTCTCTTCCGTTCCCGCTCAGGTTCAGGTGGTGGCCCCTGCATCGCCCGCACTTCATCTCCCCCTCCCAACCACTCAGAGGCCAATAAATCCCTCCATCGCTCTGCCTCTACCGGCCCTCCAGCTGCGAAACTAGGGGACGGAAAACCTGATTGGGGGGAGGGGTCTTCTCACTCACGCGACAGTGCCCTAACCGGCTCCGGCACCAGGAAACGTCGCACCTCTTCCTCGGCGTTGACGCCTGGTGCTGGGGGTGGTCGACACGTCTCCTCCACCAAAATGTTCTCCAACCACTCTACCGCTCGTCCGGGAACTGCACCAACTTCGTCTCTTCCACCCCCGAAAAAGCATGTAAGGATGTTAAATGGTAGGGTATACGGAGCAAAGAGATACGCTGGTGAGTTTATCCGTCTTCCTTGATCTCGCAACAATTCAACGTCCTGTCTACAGCTCAAACCCTTGCCAATCCTTTTGCCAACGTCCGTGATGAGCCCGAGTTCGTCGAGTGGGGTTACGGTGGAATGGGTAGCGTGCACACCTCGGCAGGTATTGCAAATGACATGTGGAAGGGGTTGCAGAGGAGCGAACGGGGCGGTGCATTGCTTGCTGGCTCTTCTTTAGGCCCGTCTTCTGCATCAAGTCATGCGACTGCTGGCGGCGTCGTTGTCGGCGGTGGCAGAGGCAGTGGAGCCCGTGTATGTTCGCCCGTCGCCCTCCGCAAAATGTCAGATGTTCCCGAGTGTAGTATGGGCAATGTCGGTGCTGGTTGTGGATTGGATGAGGATGATGGCAGCGGCATGGGATGGGTCAGGAGACGTCGTGCAGAGAGGGAGGCAAATGCTCGTTCACACCAAGAAGCTCAGGAGCTTGAAAAGAAGGCGCAGGAAGGGAGAACGAGCGGCGACTCGATGTACGCGAGCATGCGTGCATCTACCGCCTCCACGTCCACATCCTTGACTGCGTCTACGACTGCCACACGTACGGACCTGACGACGCCCGCTACGTCCACACTGGCCTCCAGATCTACGAGTGCGACGAACTTGAGCCCGACATCCTCACATTCCTCGGGATCTCGCGACCTTTCCGCTGCTCCTCCATCTACAATGACTTGCGAACACTCCCCCAAATACAACGCTTTTCCTGCTCACCCAATATCCGCGCCCAAGGATGATCATGAGCATCACGTCCTTGCAGCGGTTCGTCTGTCTCCTAATCTCTTAAGTTCGTCGCACAAGCACACCCATTTGATCACTCACGGACGTAAACCATCCTTCCTGCAAGTTGGTAAAGGCGATAATAATGTGGACGCTGAGCGGGAGGCCAGTGTAAGTCCAGCGGACACGGAGGAGATGACCACAAGCACGCATTCATCCAGCGAGGATGAGGAGCTGAGCCGGGGTTCCGATGAGGAAGAGGAGCAAGATTATGAGGACGACGACGAAGAGGACGAAGCCCAGGTCAGCTATCCGCCCATATTATCAAGGTGGTGTAAACACCTCCTTTTACAGGAGATTGCGAGGAAGACAGCCCTAGGAGCTGGCGTCGAGAAAATCAGCCGGCACGTGGACGTCGAGGTGCGGTAAGCGCACCAGGCGTCCGCACGCGCATGCGTGCCTGTATGCGTGTGCTTGGAAGATTGCTGAGGAGAGTGTAGAGCGCAGATTGCCAGGACCCGCTCCTCGTTCTTCGATGCATCTTCTACACTGGGACTGTCGTGCGCATCTCATTCTGTGTCGCATCTCCACAGTTATCATCACAACACGCGTCCGCAAAAACGATTGCCACTACATTGGCATCCGCTTGGGCGACGCTGGTCTCGCCGTACAGCCTTTTTCGTCCCCTATTATTTCTCATCATATAAGTGGCATACTTCCGTGAATTTGCCAGTACTTCATCTCCACCAGCTTTCGTTGTACAAATGTCAAGTCCTTGCTTTCGATAGTCAACTCCCGCTATTGGTTTCTATCTAATTTCACTCGATTCTATACGTTGCGCCTCCCATAAACCCTTACTAAACTCTCACTCCTGGCCCGCGTCATGCCGACATGTGACGCGCTGTCTTGTGCATAATCCTTCATTGTCTATATGTTATCAATGTATCCTTAGTGCCATGCACCCGATACATCATCCTATTCAACTGCATCTGCGTTGTGGACTCGCACTTCTCACAAGTCTTGTAGGTCTTTGTTCGCGTACGAGCTGCCTCTCCCCTTGCTTGCTCTCCCGTCCGCGGTGTCTTCAAGTCCTCCGTCCCCACTATGCGTCTCAATCATTCTACACTGCGCGTAGTATATACCGTACCTTTCATCTCGTTTTTGGTTTGTTTCTCCCGCATTCAACCGTGGGTTTTCCCTTGCACCCTTCATTTCCGACTTTTTTACAGGCCTTCTGACGTTGCCCTTTGTCTCACCGTTTGTTGCTCCACCGATATGAATTAGTTCTTTACAGCCGCTAGACGTATGCTTCGTACTACCATATCCTTACTTTCGCTTTCGTTTTACTAAAAACCCTCTGGTGCAGTGATGTGCACATGTTTTCTGAATCGTGCCCTGGCGACGAAGTGCGATGAGGGATATTGGCCATACGTGCCCGCACTGACACGAGCGCTTTTGACCAGACTCCAAGTTATTTAACCGTGCACTATATATTGGATCTGATTGGACAACTTTGGAGCGGTGACGTCCCGCAGTCAATGCCCACGTCGAGTATACATATCAGGCATATCAGGAGTCCCTGTGCAGGCACGCATGGTCGGTCGGCAGCGGGACAAAGCCACGCGTTGATCACGGCTGGACTGCATTCGGACAGCCATCGACATGAGATCACGTTGATATCGAGACTGAGATCTGGGAGATTAAGAAAACAAAGTGTGTTAGAGGACAGTAAGTATCAGGAAAGAGCTCACCATTGGCGACCAGGCGTGGACGGACGGGCCCCGACGATCTCGACTGATCAGTCGAGACAAGTTGCGGCAGTAAATTGCCAAGGTAACTACGATTCAGGTATACTGATTCCCACGCGGCATGCACGTGCGAGTACTTCAAACCGAGGTTTTGGTACATCGAGTCACAAGCGCTCGACGAGTGCTCACCGAGCGGAATTTTGGCGTCGGTCAGTCTCTTTGGCCAATCAGAGCATCACAAAAGTGTGAAAAACGAGTGCGTTATTTCGACATTTTGTAGATGCTAGACCTTGATGGATGCTATAGGGAGGTGAGCTATGGCCCCATCGAACATGACAGACCAACAAATCGGTAGAAACATCTACCGTCGCTTTGAGAGTTGGAAGCAGTCACACCCGCAAAACCGCTGAAATGGGTGTTGTGGCTGTTGTTACTTTTCCCACCCCTTATGCTATGCACATTACCCCTTACACCACGCACATCAACAAAGTCCGAACTCTGACTGTAGGATTAGACTATCATCATGTTGAAGCAGGCTATACGAGCTAGCACGGACTAGCACGGACTATGCTCAGCGGTCGTCACGAATGGTGATGGAACGCTGAGGAAAGAGCAAGAATGCAGAGAAGAGCGATAAAGAGCGCTCGTGCGCGATTACATAATACAGGGATAAATGGTTGAGTGATGATAATGATAGAATAAAGTTATCAAAGTTATCATACCCCCTTCATTGAGTCACGAGTCCAAGGGATTGATGAAATTTTTCGAAAGCGGGGCGAGGCAAGACTTTGATGAGAACGTCTGCAATTGTTATAAATGCGTTGCCCCTCCTGAAACAACCTTCAAAGCCTTCTGTGTGCTCCAGGCCGCACTGGGTTACATCGACCTCAGTTCAGATGTAGGTCACCCACAACAATCCAGCAAGTGTAACGAGTAAACGAGAGTGGGGGTTGAGTTCGGGATTCCGATGCTTTGAAGGGAAAACACCAGGAGAAACAGACTGGGGTTGCCAGTCTGTCCCCGGCCTTATATACACATTCTAAGTATGTACATGTTTGGACCTAATCTATAGATCACTATAAATAAGGAAGGCCGGTAATTAAATACGCATGTAGAGAGTGAGGAAAGCATATGGTAAAGGTGAGGCATGCATGAGGGAAATATAAGGCATAGGCATGGTCAACATGCAGTGTGTGCATGGATCATAAAGGCTGTTCCACAGCCTGTGAAATAAGAGATAGAATGAAACACATGCCTGATGTGTGTTACGGACGGTACATTTTACTATGATTTTTCATTATTTTTCTAAACACTTTCGTTCACTGGCGCAATTCAGTGATGAATTGCGCACC